>QXVX01008719.1:0-12584 GCA_013436065.1 Halocynthia aurantium | reverse complement strand
CCCCCCCTTTCAAAATTCCTGGCTACGACCCTGGTCGCAATGTCTGCGTAGGCCAAGTACTGCCTGTGCTTGGCTCCTGTATAAAGTAGTGTTATTTATTCGACATGGCTCCAATTTCAGTCATGGTATTTCTGTTGTAAAACGACTCCTTGCTAATGTTCAAGACGTTTTGTATTTCAAGTTCTCGAACGACAGGTCGCCATGTCAATAAGCAATTAATGATAAACACTTGTCATTGTCAAATTGTCTGAGTATGTGCGTCTGGCAATGCAGTGTAATGTTACAAGCTCAGGTTGCATGACATTTATAAACGCTACAGCACTGGAATGCAGTTGAGTGTTATTTCCGTGAGAGAGTCGCTGTCCATAATAACCACGTGTTGCAGAATTGCTATATTGTTATTTCAATGGAATGTTTCGGAGTCTGTAATTTTTTCTGGAAGCTTTTCGGAATTCTAAGGTCATAAATATGCAGGATATTTTACGGAAAGGTTTCTAAATACATAATATGCTGTTTTGTTCTTAAGGTCACTCACGAGTGTCATGCTTTAAGCTGGTGTATTACCCCTTCAAATGATCGTTGAAATGGGTGTTAGTGGTTTGGGTTTCGCTTCGGTCTGTGAGGCTGGTGTTTTGAAGGAAGGATGGGTACTTCTGCTAATTCATAAATAAAGGAGAAACTGTGTGTGTGTCTGTTCGTTCGCTCATAATTCAAAGGGTTCTTGACTAGGCGCTCTAAAAACTTGCACGAGGATCGTTTTCAGGCACGAATGTGCCATAGCTACGCCTTAGCTCATTGGTCTCAAAACCACGGCCAATGGGATACTTGAAATATCTATAATCTGTATAATGAATTAAAACTTAATAATTTACTTATTCATTTATAAACTTGATTTTATTTTTCTGGAGAAAATGAGTAAAATAATCGAATGAGTGAAAAGTTTGGATACCACTAACTCAGTCAACCGTCAGTTATTCGTCACTATGTTTTTATTTAAATACGTATCCATGGTGATGGATTGTCATGACAGAACCCGTCTTTCTGCGACATCCATTAACGAAACAATATCCGTCCGTCAACGAAATATTCGATTTACAATCGTCGGCGTCTCTCTCTTTCTCTTTGAACCTTCCCGCGAATTAATTTTGACGTTATAATCGATCCAGTTAATGAATTCTCATTGTTCAATAAACTTATAATTGGGATGTTGCATTGTGGGAATACTCTTTGATCATATTTCCATTATTGCGTCAAAGTAGTTTGAATAAAAGTAAAACTTACGTCACATTCTTATTTTGTTGACGAGATCCGCGCGAAAAACGATCGGAAATGAAGATTTTTATTCGTTGTCAGTGATCCAAATCTTATTTTTCCATTTTTTGAGAATCAGGAAACGCTTAGCAGCCTCAGAGGCACCAAAATATATCTTGTAATGGGAAATGAGATAATAAATATTATTGGAATTCTGCACAATATTGTAAAAGTATTCCCTGTCGATCATCGTTTGTCTGTGAATCATCTTGTCTGTAAATGGTCATAGCTAGAAGGGGGAGGTTGCCCTGGGCGCTGAAGGAAAGGGATCATCAAAATTGCATCGGAGATTAACCATTCTTTCATGTCGGGGGAAAGAATTATAGTTTCTAGATTGTAAATAAAAATTATCTTAATAATCTTATATCCAAAAGTCAGATTCTGTCCTGGACAATCGATTTTTCCTCTGACTTACGAAAAAACTGATCTACATTTACCGTATTTATTCGATTCATCATTTCGTGCGGCTTACAATCGAGGCGGCTTATATTTTCCCCTAACCATACAGAAGTCTGTTGTTTTTGATATTGGCTTAGAAAAATGATCGGAGTGGTTTAGGTAGGCTATGGTCAAGTGCGGTTTACATTAAATTTTTAACATTATTTCGCGCGGCTTACAATCAAGGCAGCTTACAGTCAGGGGCGGCCAACAATCGAATAAATACGGTAATATATACAGGGGACGGCGGGCCCCTTGTGAATCCCAATATCTATGTATATATAAATATATATTAATATGTTTGCTTCTACTCTCAGTACGATATACGAACTTTTCACTTAAAAAGTATTTCCGAAATTTAATTCCAACTGAAATTCTTGCACGGATACTGGATTAAGGTATTAATGCTGTTGCGTACGACGTTGAGATGATTATGACTGTTGGTTGGTTGTGATCTGTTATTACTGGATGTGACTGATCTACTATTTCGTATTTTTATTGTTTATCTGCGTGTGGAGAAACTATTATCTTGCTTACCAATTTGTTATTATGTTTCGTAATTGCGGAGGAATAACAATATGAGTTCCGTCGCTACGGTTTCCTTGAACTACTCTGGGGAATGGATATCTGGGGCATAGATATATAGTAAAAAAGGAGGCCATTAGGCCGGGAATAAATCCTGAGTTGAGAAAGTTGTAATTTATTTTTTATATTTCCACGTACTGTAATTTATATTTTATATAGTTATAAGATGTTTACAGTATTTTATGTCATTTCGTTACTTTGTATCAAGTTGTTCAGCGTATACAGATTTCTAATATCGTGCACGTATACACCATTATCCCCTACCATCGCTCAACTCGGAAATAGGCTAAAAGGGGACACCCAGCCTCTCCCATATTAGTCCGTGTTAAAGAGGGTCGACCAATGATATTAACATAGGAGGAGACTTTTATTTAGTAAATATACAGTCGAACCTCGTTTACCATTACCCGATTTAATGTAATGTAGTGGATCACTGCATTGGTTAGATCATCAAATTATTTGCGAGGTCAAAGGTTAGGTTCGTTATCTCTAGAAATCAAACACCGGCAGACAGATTTGTTTAATCACGGATCAGTGTAAAATTACAAACGGAACCAAACGAAATATTTTAGTTCGGGGCAGTGGTTCCTTCCTAGCGTAACGACATGGAGACTCGGTTAAGGAGGATTTTTTAGAATCATAGTTTAAGATGTTCACAGATCTTCATGAGAGCAAAGAATAGCTAGATGATAATTAACAAAAATTATTTAAAAATTAATATATATCATTCATGGCATTGTAAGTACTACCCTTTCACTGATATGGAATGTATATGACAAAGACTAGCTAGATCAAAGGTTGGCAACCTGCGGCCCGCGGGAAGCTGCGGTTTTTGAATAGAGCACGGCCCGTAACAGGAATTCAGTGCCACTCTTTTTGATGTTATATGAATAGCGAAGCGTCCCTAAAGTTGATTTATTTGCAAGTAACCAAATCGATTTTTTTATGCCAGTCACTAGTAGATAGTCGATGTGAAATGCGAGTGCGGCACGCTGTTTAATTCGGTTGAGTGTATTTGGCCCGGGAGTGCTACATGGTTGCACACCTCTAAGCTAGATGATAAATTAACAACAACAAAAAAGATTTGAATTAACCTCCACAAAAAGTGTACACTACCTTTTCGTTCTACTGTTACCATCGATACTGAAGTACAATTCGATCTTGAGTAACTGATGCAACTGATGCAATCCAAAATGTATACTAGAAGTAGATAGACATGCGTAAGCCGTAAGGTATGCTCTGTTCGTGGTTATCACTCGATCTTTGTTCCGAACCCTTCAGTTGGTAAGGTGCAGACTTAAAGTAATGTACAGGTACTTCAAAATAGCAAGCGTCTTATATATGAAGAAGATCTTTTCTAAATCGCTCTGGGAATTGCCAGTCGAGTGAGCGGCGTTTGCTTAAGTAAACATTCTCTTCAACGCTTGCTTGCCTTATCAAAAATCTTTGAACCTGGGTCTTAGCAAGCTATCATCCCTTTGTTTTTTTTAAAGTATTTTTGGTTCTCTAAGCTTATGTGAAGATTTTTCGGTGTTTTAACTGCATTCACTCAATGTGCGTTTTCCTTTGGACAGTATTTGTTTAGTTTCGAATTCTCTTAATGAGTTTGAAGCAGGAAATCCGCGTCTGAGAGGCCGATACTGCATTTTGATTGCACGCGACTTAACAAATTAGATACCTAGGAGTCCATCTCTTTGTTACGTACCCGGAAGATTTCCTAAGTTCGTGCGTAGTCAAGTGATATTATTTGGTAACAAATATGACTGTATGAAATGATGAGAATGTTGAAATGTTGACTATATGAAAAAATAAGAATGTTTGATAAACTAAAAGCTGACTGTTTGTTCGTTTTGAAACAACGTCACCCTATCTCAATGGATTGTTACCAAATTTAGCATGAAGAGATCCATCCCAAAATAATGCATGAAATTTCTATGTTCGGGCCCAATGGTTTGCTGGAGGAATTACTACCCACTAGGAATCTAATACACTACAGCGGGGGTGGGCAAATATTTTTCAGGGGGCCACATGAGAAACAAAAAATATTGTGGAGGGCTGGGCCAATAATCTGAACTTATTTCTGTATAACATTAATTTCATTTCTTTGTAAAAGTGGTAAATTGCATTGTTTTGACAAGCTGTGACTGGTAAAAGTAAATGTTAAGACTATCAAAGTGAGATAACTTTCGCCCATCGTCCTGCCGGATGCTATGATACATTTTCTTATTTCTATTTAACCTTACGGGGGCCAGTCAACGCCAATTTATCGCCTCAAGGACCTTAGCCTACCTCTCTCTTCCCCCAAATCCCATTTTCACCACCGGTTTCAAGACCCAAAACATATCAGATTCCAAACATTTTTGATCACATTATTACCGTATAATGGGAATTAATGAACGAGAACCAATGAAAATTCAGTACCGGGTTTCTCTTTGATTTCAAATCGAAAGTTGTCTGTTGTGGGTTTAGCATTGAAATAGAAATACGAAAGAGCTTTCACATCTTTATCGCTAAATCTTAATATCCACTTGAAGTACTTGCCTGCGAGTGTTGCGTGCCCTTCCCAGTACTGGCATGTTTGTATAAGACGCCTTTGATGAAAGATGGCTCCTACTTGAAGCCTTTGAATAGTCTTCAAACGACACACAGCAGTACAGGTATTCAGGGAATACGATTTGACGGAGTTAATTGTTGCGAAAGAGTGACGTAAAAATACTGAAATATTGATTGATGAATCGATTATGTCAAAACAATAGGTACTGATTCGCAAAATTACAATTTTTCAGGCGTTATGTATAGAAATAGTATATAAGTAATAGTAAAAGTATTTAACAATATATTTGTATTATTCTGTTCTTCATTTATTAAGCATCGTATATGGGGGATCTTATGAATGCTGAATTTGCGTTTTCCATTTGAAAATACGTTTTATAAACGTGTCAAACTTTAAAATTAAAAACAAACGATTCCACTGTAATGCACTGGACCACCCATCGTCTTCGTTTCCTATATCATAAACATTGTGTCGAACTTGTCAAACAGTACAAGTACTCTTGGAAATAATAGGCTTTCCACTTGGTAATATCTTTGCAATCATTAAAAGCTAATTTTTATCTTGAGAGCGTGAAATTACCCTTTAAACGGCCGATTAATTATCCTTTCATACAACAACTAGCTTACTTGCGAGTTGCTTTTGTTTATTTTAGTCTCGGATGAGTTTATTTCCATTTTGTTAGGTATTGGATTTTAGGAAGGGATTGTATATTCAGTAAAACATTTTTAAACTTATTATTATTATTTTATAGACCAGACTTTATCCAAGTAAATCCCATATATGTATATATCCAAATTCCTTTTTAGGCGCTAGACATTAGAACGGGCCCAAGTGGATTTTCGTCTCCTTTGGACCCAGAAGGAGCCTGAACCTGTGTTTTCTTTGTTTTTTTAATCAATATTGTGGGATAACCTTCGCGTCAAATTTAGAAAATATTGATTTAGCCAGGATTTTTTTGAGGATGGTCAAATTATACTACTTGCTGCTTGATATAACTCCCTAATCTTAGTGTACTTAGTATTTGATAAAAAGCGTACAAGGATACCACATTCCTATTTCGTTAACTTCATTTTGGCCCCTGTGATCGCGCTGTGGACCACAGGAGTTCCACCTGACCCAGTTGGGAAGCACTGATATAGATGCATGGCTTGCATAAGTCTATTGTTTACGTAACACTCAAACATTCCAGACTAGCTTAGCCCGAATCCCTTGGAGTAATCATTTTACATTATAAACTGCTGATGGTCTCTATGAGTCTATGATACGATCGAATAATTACGCGTTGATTGATGTTTTCTAAGTGCGTTCTATTTTACTGATTTTAACTGCGCGAGAGTCGATCGTAAGCTATTGCAATTTACTTGAAATTTGTTTACGCCAAGAAAAGCTAATTAGATTAGCTAGAGAAAAAATACCAAAATTTACGACCTTGGTACATCAACGAAACGAGTTTTCAAAACCAAAGCACGTTTATCTTGTTCAAAATTTAACCAAAAATGTATTTTTCAAACTGCGTGGCTTGGATGAAATGTTTTCTAATTTTTTTCTCCCATTATTCATGGTAAAGAAAATATGATTTTGTGGTCAAGTAGAAAGAGAGAGTAGTATTGCAGTATAAGTATTTTATTATAAAGTCCCGATCCAGGGAACTGCTGAACCGTTGTTACGTTTATTTTGCTTGTATTTGATAAATTTAAAATGTAATTTCCGTGTTATGTGGGTAACAAGACTTGTGCACTAGAGACGGTAATTAATTTTAATCTTCGTGCGAAAGCCCATTAGCTGCTGACATTGTAACAACATTTGAAAATATCCAAGGCTACGATCAGGCATCTAAACCTGTGGAAATCTTAGAAGGTGGTTTGGTTCCGGTATAGACAGTGTTTGAAATATCGGGTAAAAGTAGTTTGCATAATAAGATTTGCGGATAAAATCTTTATTTCGGGAGTTAAGATCCCGTACTAAAGCTGGAAGTGCTTAACGCTAGAGAAAAATTATAACAACGAAAGAAACGTCCTCATTCAGTGGTTTAATATGATAAACTACGTTTTTTTATATCAATCTGATTCATCCATCGCCGAACCATGATTTTTCTATAATTTTATTTGGTTCGTGGTTCAGGATGCGCTTCTGTGGTTTTTGCTTCAGGTTAACTCAGAGGTTTTCAACGTTTTTTCATACTTTATCAGCCCCAGACGCTTCGTCATTACAGAAATTAAAGGAACAAAAAATCAACCACATATTTACAAATTTTCATACAACTTTAATGAGACCCTGAGCCCCGTGGTGATAAACTAATAGTCATTTGCCATTACAACTCGAAGCTAGTAGGTAAATCTAGATTCTAGAAAGCTATCATGTAGCGCTGATAACATCAGATCTTGAGTAAACAGAAAAAACACCTAGAAAGTATTTTCCAAATTCCTCCCCAATTCCCCCCTCGGGTAAATTTTCTCCCAGGAATTTTAAACTCCTCTGGTCGAGAACCACTGGGTTCCGGCTCCAGCTCCGGTTTGCATCCATTGCCGTTTATATATAGTCAGACAACGAGTGTCGGAATTTCAAAGGCTTGTTGGCTGGTTAGCATTGTATAATTGCTAACTCAAATTTCTAACTGTTGAAATGAATAAATTATTTATTAATCAAGCCTGCGAATACTTTGCTGCCTTCACGTTCCCATCACTTATTAATATTGTGGCTCACATGTCACAGGTCATCGTTTGATGTGACGCCGAAGTTTCTTACCTTTGACCTCTAGCAGTTGCTATTGGAACACTCAGTTAATTATTGGGTCCTTGCAATAAAACTTAACGACTTGTCACTAATATTACTAATACTAGACGAGCCTGGATAATCAATTAGGCTTTTGATTCACAAACTGAAGGCACTTGGCTCCCAATATACATAATTATTAAGGGCGAATTGAAGTGGCCACCTCTCAAAAAGAAGGACATTACATAGGCCTATACGACCATAGATTACAATTCATATATAGTGTGTTCAATATACAATGTATAAATTAGTTTCATGAATTTTTTCAGTGATTACGAAACTAAAAGTATATCGTAACGGTAAAAAATAGTGGTAGAATGGGGATTGGATCTTGGGATACTTGTAAAGGAAAATGGAGGAATATGAGCTGTCTGAGAACTGCACTGCATTTTCAAGCTCGTAATGGTGAAAAATCTTACTGGAAAAAATAGCACTACGATTCTAAACGGGGTCGGAATCGGGTAAACTTAGGAAGCGTGAGCTGTAACTCTTTGAGCACACAAACGAGTTGGCATATAAGAACTGAAAATAGTTACCTTGGAACCGTGGGGAAGACTTCAGTATACAGAAAGTGTCCATAGCCTGGTACTGGTAAACTTAGAGACGATTTCCACACGTACACTACCCTAGACATACCATAGACGTGTTCATATGACATTGAATATTGTTTCCGTGTATACGAGGAAACTAATATAATGCAATGGCATTATTTGACTGTTATTTGTGGGTGAAATGTGTGTACTATTAAAGAAAATCACCTCTGTGAAGTTTTCCAGTTGACTGTATCTCTGTTCTAGCATTAAGTGGTATAAAATTACACTAGATATTACTATGAGAGAGTGTTAGCTACAACAGAGGTTGTTATCCGAACCCTGCACTCTATTTTTGGACTTGAATTTCATTATTCTCTTGCTTGCCATTTGACACGAGCGGCAATTTGAAAGAGAATATTTAATATAGAAAACACAGAATTATTCAAGGAAACATGCATTTTAGATGACACCTCGTAATATGTAATTTATGTAAAAAGCTGTGATGTATCGTATTGTCGTTGTGCTGGTTGTAGGTATCTATAGCACTACGTAAGCGACACTTTTCCATGCTTATTGCGTTTCAAAGTATTGGATCAATTTCCAAATCCAAATTCTATTTCAAATTCCCAGACAAGGATTAGACTAGGAATGTTAAACTTGAATACTGTACTAGGAAATAGATTTGTTTGAGGACGTCTCTCATATTCTTTTCGAGCAGAGCTTCCCAACCTTTTTTCGCTGTGGACCACCGAGCGATGATTTAGCCAGGATTTTTTTGGGATGGTCAAATTATACTACTTGCTGCTTAATATAACTACTTAATGCTTAGTGTACATAGTATTGGTAAAAAGCGTGCAAAGATACCACATCCCTATTTCGTTTATTTCAGTTTTTAAGTGTCCTTAGGATGCCCTGCTTTAGGACGTTGACTTGATTTGAGACTGGCCTCATTGGGTTCTGGTTATCTGATATACATTTTGGAATGGTTAGAATTGGTTACA
The DNA here is from genome assembly GCA_013436065.1 of Halocynthia aurantium. Taxonomy (NCBI): domain Eukaryota; kingdom Metazoa; phylum Chordata; class Ascidiacea; order Stolidobranchia; family Pyuridae; genus Halocynthia; species Halocynthia aurantium. The sequence continues at coordinate 3,390 of QXVX01008719.1, read as the reverse complement.
TATCAATAAACACGTGTAACTTCCTGCTTGAAATAGCATCGCTATCACGCACTCCACATCCATATACTTGGATAATTAAACGGCTTTGAGATTCGAAATTGCTTTAAATATGCGATCGTCCTAATATCAAAGGGTTCAAATAACCTGGATCCGTTGTGATAGCAAAAACTTGGAATATGCTTTATTATCAAAATACAAATCAGAATTAGCTGTTAGGAAGCATCTTGAGTTGTCACATCCTGGATATCCGTATTTCACTACAGCTTTCCTGGTCGGTAATAAACTATTGATGTTGCGGCATTCTGGCTTCTTATATATTTTTAGACTCGAGAACTTGGTGTCAAATATCATCGACTTGCGTTTATATTATTCTGTACCGGCGATTTATATCCTCAGTGTAAAGTACAAGACTATTGTATGTGGTACCCGGACATAATGTCTTGGGTGAAAATGATGGGTTAAATATTGTTTGAAATTCAAGTTACAATGAAGTGAAGTACTTATGAGACGTCGTAGTGACGTAAACATCCTACAATAACATTCAGGTAGAGTTGCTACTGTGTGCAACTCCGTACCATTCCATTCAACTGGTAACAAAATCATTATTAATACCAACAGAAAGATACAGCAATGGTGGCTCGTGCAAAAATAGATGCCCCATCATTTGATTTAATGTCAGCTGGGAAAAGTTCATACTTTGTAAAAACTCATTGACTATCACTTATTCTGTACCACGGATTTGTATCATCAGTGTAAATTGCAAGACTGTTGTACGTGGTACCCGGATGGAATGCCCACATAATAGAGGGACAAAATGTTCACATAGTATACTAATGTAACAACTAGACCTACGGTGGATTCTATATTCAGCCATATGCTAAAGTTAAAAGGGGACATTATCGCCGGTTACATTTTGTCCTGGATTCTCTGTTGATGATTGATAGAATATTAATTTGTAGAGTCGCCAGCCGAACCTTCTCAGCTATCAAGTTTAAATTCTAATTATATAACGTTATAATATCTGTCAAGTTCTTTCGTAACCTTTGACCAAAGTACTTATGTCAAACATTCTGTTCTACTTTGACGTTTTCCGCAAATTGTGGTTTCTCCGTCCATGTCACGTAGCGAATTCACTGATGTGGTTTCGCTATACGGATCACGGCGAGATCTTAATGTAGGCGCCAAATGCGTCTCCCCGCTTGACTTCACCTCTATAATTAATATTTTGACGTTTTATCTACGTCTAAAAAGGCGTTGCCCGGACGCTATTGTAACGAACTGCCGTTAATCCTGACGCTGTCTCGCGTTGAGTAACTGTATGCAATGGTGTATTAACCCTATAAGCAAAATCAGCACGTTCTTAGAGCAGCAAGGGGGAATGAGGGGGAGGATATATATCCAAATGACCATTAAAATTATTAAATTAATTTATTGCAATTTTCAAAATTTAATGAAAAATGAATAAGTTCTGTTTATAAAGCGTTCTCTCCTGTGTCATCATGTTTATCCTGCAATTTTATTTTATGGTTTATTATTGTTTATATTTTGAATTATAAATGTAAGGGGGTACCAAATTTTTAGTACTTAGTACTTAGGGCCTATAAGGCTCTTAATTCGGCCCTGACTGTATCCCGGAAGTTCGTGTGCCGTCTTCAATTACCAATAATACACTGGAGTAGCTGATGAATAGGTTAAAGTTTTTATCTAGCGTTCAAATGCAAGTTCCCGAAAATAATTCAATTATATTATAGCCATGGCGTTTCTTATCTGTTTTGCATCTACACGAGATACCTTTACGCGCGGCAACCTCACAAGAACCCTCGATCACTTGCTGAGCCCTCAGCACCGGCATTAAATTATTCTCTATGAGCGCATTCAACTTGACGATTTGGGATTAGTAATAAACATCCCCTATCATGAAAATTTAAAATATTAGAATTTTGGCACTTCAAACACTCGCGTCCTAAGTAAGCTCCTTGCCTGGTTGATCTCAGGAATAACAGAACCTCAATTGTTTTCCTTTAAGAAAGAGGTTGTGGGATTTCAGCCAGATGTGTGGTTTTCATATCCTCCTTGCTTAAGGTTAGACACTAATCTACATTTCATGTATTTTATCAACATGAACCAGTTTCGAGATCGACTCTCTCTCTCTGTTATTGCTTTTGCACCTGCGCAGTATCCGATTTCAAAACCGAACATTTTAAGTGTTAAAAATCTCTTCTCGCAAAGTTTTCATTACCGGTACGAAAGGGGTTTTAGGTCTAATGTTCCGGAGACTTCATATATGTTCTCTATTTATTATACTCGGTATCTCTTTGGAGTCTGATTTCGTGTCTATATTCTATAATGCGCTGCCTAACTACTAGAAAGCTTTGATCGCTCCCACATAGAATTCAATTCATCAACTGTTGCACAAACTATTATGAAACTTTACTATGCAATCTCTCCTACGTACTGTAATTTTTGTATACGGTAGAACCTCGCACTACGAGTGCCCCATTGTGCAAGCCGCTTGCTTTACGAGCCGTCATTAGTGAGTATTTTTGTATCGTACGAGCGACCGGCACCGTAAAAAATGGTATTTTGCGTGAAACAATTTCCGATGCAATTTTGCCCCCTGAGTAGCCACACCTTATGCCCCCTTTCACCTCCCTTCCCTCACTTTTTAGCGTATACAGTTTTATTGGTTACAGTTGCACGAACATGTACAAACAATTACATCATGAGATGGCGAAAAAAGTAGAATAATGCTGAATATATTTATCCTTTAAAAATGCACTGATGAAAACGATGTTTAAAATGTCGTGTCAAGCGACCCATAAACAAATATGAAGTGGGTGGAAAATCGAAAGAAGTCCCGGTTGAAAATAAAGACTTGATATATCGACGTTAACCCGGTATTAACACGGCCAAATAATTATGGTGAGACAGCACTTCAGATTCATGGGAATGCTCTTCGACGCGAACGTGAACGTCACAGTCGAACGACAATCGGGTCAAAGTTTACAGATAAAACACGGAAATTTTAGAAAAATAAAAATTCGTCGAATGACTTTTTATACATCAACAACCACGAGCGGGTAGTTTTAAATGAATATTTCGTGACGCGGAGGAGAATCTCTGTTGTGTTTTGTCTCTCGGTAATGTTTTTATGAACTTCAAATATGAATTTCTCGCACGCAATGAATCGATTGTTGTGGAATTGGATCTTTATGATGGCACGTGTCCAAAAATCTACGTGGATTCGCTACAAAGATGAGATGGTTGCGAATTAGGTGCCCTGGACCTGAAACCTCGATATGCATTGCTTGTGGATAGTAACCAATGCTTAATTAACCGTTAATCAATATAAATATGTACTTAGGGAAGAAGGGCAATAAACTATAAAGA
>QXVX01008718.1:1812-44670 GCA_013436065.1 Halocynthia aurantium | reverse complement strand
TATATAAACAATATTTATTTTAGTGTTTGTGGTGCTTATAATTTTGAACGATGGACATGTTTTCATGTCATCTGTCATTAGTTATTTCAGTCATTGGTGGGAATCTGTGTAGGCAAGGTTATTACAAAGTTCAAAAGGATTGGTTGCAATTGCAATAGAAACATTAGATGTAGGTGCACAGTAAATTATGCTAAGAAAAATAAATCGATTTCCGTTTACCGTTTTCGTTTAAACCGTTTACGCTTCCAGAATTTTGCTGCCAATCACCCACAATTTAAATTGTAGATGATACACTGCATTGATCTGAACTAAGCACTGTGATGATAGTGGTGATAATGTGACTACTTTACAATTGACAACAACGGGAGTTCTGCATAATTGTGTACAATTCTAGTACATATTACCATTGTCAAGCGTTAATATCTAGGTAATGAAATTTGGGTTTTAAATACATTCTGTGGTTGCACATCAGTAACATTATGTTTACCATAATCGGTCCCCTGTACAAATATACTCCTTATACACGTTCGCCTTGCATTCATCCCTGCATCCGCCACTGGAAAAATCCAGAGGCTTCGAATACTAGTGCGAAGTTTCGCACTTTAGCGACATCTTCCGATTCCGATCTTCCAAAGTGTTATTTTCTCACCATCGTATTATACACATGGAAATCAAAGTTGTTTGTGTGGTTGGACAACTGTCACCACAAGCCATAATAAAGGTTTTAAGCTTTCAACATTTGTTCTAAACAGCTGCTTGTTCATTTGTGTATTGGTAGGACTGTAAATTGTTGCATAGTATCCATGGTAGAGCAGTACAAGGGAACATCATAGTTAATATCACTGGAGAGAAATGGCTATGCTTCAGGTGAGCTATATACGTTGTTTATTTTTTTAATAATAATGTATATATTTCTTGTTTATGACCATTCAGTAAATAATATTTTCTTTATTTAATGTGGCGATTTTAGATATGAATAGTTGTTGGATCTCTATCACTGTGTTTTCATAATTTCAGGGACCATGTTTATGTATATACAAGTGGTCAGAGTTATTGGTTGAAATTGTCATATCATTTATTATAGGGTGGTTGTCAGACCTTCGAGGACAAATGGCCTTTAATGCAACCGACTGTTTTTAAACTTCTCAATCAGGAATCAGTGTCAAGCTCTGAGTGGCAGGTGATTTATATCTACTGATTTTACAGATTTTTTCGTCGATTCTAGTTGATTGGCCTATTCGACCGGTTGTGCTGTGGCCTTGCCTAGAATGACGCTAGCGTATTACCTAATATACTTTATATACTGATATGAATCTTATCATTTTGAATTATGATATTATCCCTATATTTAATAAACTGTGCTCTAGCAAAATCTTTCAGTGTTAAAAAATTCCTTTTTAGAATTTGTTCTGGGATGTTTACACCTTATGTTTATGGGATGAAGAGAAAGGTTTGTCTAAAATCCATTCAGCTTTGCAAAGAAATATTGTCTCTTATATCACTGATGCGAAATTGGTAAGTATTACCTCGTTTACTTAAATGTCATGTCATTTAAAAATATTATATTCTGTGTTGATCATAGCTCAGTTAATGTTTTCAGAGGATCACGGTTCACGATGATGACTCAGCATTGCTTAGAGCCTACATTACGGAATGGACTAGGTTCTTCGAGCAATGCCGTTATTTACCTCAGCCATTTGCAACGCTTGAAAAGGGATTGGAAAAATCTTCAATTTTATCCCCAAAATCACCAGGAGAAGAGAACAAAAACAAAGAAAGTATTGTCAGGAAGGTAAGTAGTGCTTGTTCTATGCACTAGGAAGCTATTAATAGCAAGCAACATTTTACACACTCTTTTGTATGAAACTACCACTATCAGTGATTAAAAAGAGTGAGGCAAATATTTAAGGACAAAACTCATGCTATAGGTCAGGGCTACTCAAATCCGGACCTTCCGAGCTCGACCTCGGGCTCCAGGATGAGATAAATATTACCGAATTCACCCACGCGTCATACACACTTGTCCCAATGTAAATATATTTCACCGGACCTATGCAAATATTGAACGTGTGTAACCGGACGTTTGCTAATGATAGTAAAGTAGCCCTGCTATAGGCTATTTACCACCGATTGATTTAATGCAATGCATATTATTCAATTTATTTTATTTAAAGACAAAACTACTTAGGACATTATATTAGTTGAACCTACTATGTGTTCTGCACCCTAGCAACTCTGGAAAATGCCTTCATTTATAATNATAATAGTCAAGGAATGATGTACAGAACCAGCAAATTTTAGAGATTCATGCATCGTGCAACATTATTTTATCAGCTCATGCTCGATATCTGGAACGATTATGTATTCAGTGGAATTCGACAACGTCTCCAGAACAGTGCCATGATGCTCATTAAGAATGAACGCGGAGGTTTCTCCTTCGATTCCCAACTGGTGATTGGAGTACGACAATCTTATGGTGTGTTCATTTTGGATTTCTTAGAAACCTCGCGTAATGGTTTGATTAGTTTTTTAAGTTTTATGATCAAGTGTTCTTGTTTTCCTTCTAGTTAATCTCTGCTCAAATCCCGGGGATCGTTTGCAAATATACCGGGATCATTTTGAATCAACTTATATCAAAGCCACTGAAGAACATTATCGAACCCAAGCACCGACCTATCTGAGCGAGCAAGGCGTTCGAAAATATATGAAGCATGTATGTATTCCACTGCGTGACAATGTGATTTGTACTATGATCAATGAATTATAGCCTTACTTTCATTTTAGCTTTGTTTACTTGAATTATATCAAGTTTAGATAAACAGTGGTTCCCTCGTATTGCCAATGTATATAGAGATTTCAACACAATGGACAGTGGTTTCAATTTATTTTTCAAACGTAGGCCGTTCGAACTCTGAATTTAAATATCTAGCCAATTTTGCACTGCGCGCATAGTTTGAACGTCGAAATATTGTTCAAACTCGAGAGTCAAATTCCTTCCAAATTTAGCGTCCAAAATCAATGCTTGAAGTTAGTGAGGGTCGTTCGACCTAAGAAGCACACCTGTACTATCATTTCTTGGTTTTCTTAATTGTATTATTTTGTGGTTCAGGCGATACAGAAATTAAAGGAAGAGGAATCGCGAGCTGAAAGATACCTTGAAGCATCATCCCTTCCTACTCTCGTCGCATGTCTTGATCAAACAATTGTCAGCAAGTTTCTGAGCAGCCTATTATCTGAATGTGTTACAATGATAAAAAATAATGAAACCGAAGGTAATATTTGTGGTTTTATTTGAGGAATTTTACAGTCAAGTCCCTGTTGTTCATTTATAATTTTCAATTTTTCTCCTCGATGAATAAAATATTAAAGCAAATAAATGTCTTACCAATGTCTTACCAACTTACCAATTTATGGAAGAAGTGCATGAAGCAGTGATAAACCTCCATAGATTTAGTTATCTCTCTCTTTCAGATCTGAATATCATGTTCACTCTGGTTGATCGTGTGCCTGATGGAGTGGATCCCATATTGAAATGTCTTGAAACGTATATTGTTGAAGAAGGCAAAAGGAATATGCACGACTCAAAAGATATTATAACAACGGTATAATAAACTAATTATATGTTTGTGTGGTAGTTTTTACAGTTAAAGCTAGATTTTCCGGAACGATAAGAAGTATACATTCTCAAATTCGGTCCGGATTTTCTGAAATCCAGGGGGGTCAGGACCATAGATGGTCAACAGTACATATTATCGAGAGTAAATTTCCACTTTTCATTTCTATAAAACTATTAATATCACAGAAGCTATTTATTTTAGGATTCTGAAAAATACATTGAACAATTGCTAGAACTATTCAAGAAGTTCTCGACCCTCGTCAAGGAATCATTTAACGATGATCCGAGATTTTTAACCACCCGCGATAAAGCGTTCGAACAAGTTGTCAATGATTGTTCTGTGTTTGAACTTGACCTCAACATCAAAGCTAAGAGGTGAGTAGGTGTTAAGGTTCTCCTACCTTAATCTCATTTGACATGCCATGTTTTATCAGTGGTTAAATAGTGGGTGTTATGACTTATTTTTTTTTACTTTTATTCCAGCTCGAATACAAAAGTACCTCCAGAATCTCGATGCCCTGAGTTGCTTGCTAATTATTGTGATATGCTTTTGAGGAAGACGCCGTTAAGTAAAAGGTTGTCTTCAGAAGAAGTTGAGGCCAAGCTCAAAGATGTGGTTTGTTCATGCTCTTATATAAATATTGTAATACCACAGTCAGTCCTTATGAAAATTGTTATGAACAAAACCTCCACTAATAACCCATTACTAACTGACAATTAATTTTAGAAGCAGATTAAAACTGAAAATGAATATTTCCAATGAACAATGACACGCCAGTAGATCTATTGTGTTCTGTTCATTATAAGAACTTAACATCCTTTGCTTCTCTGTACCCGAATGGGTGATTGACTGAGGTAGAATGATAGTCGTTGTTAGGACAATCTTAACAGTTATCATTTTTGTATTCTCAGCTCCTGGTTCTTAAATACGTTTCTAATAAAGACGTATTTATGAAATATCACAAAGCCCATTTAACTAGGAGGTTGATTCTCGGTACGTCGGCTGACAACGAGAAGGAAGAAAATATGGTCGAATGGTTGCGTGAGGTTAATTCTAACTCCTTTCTCATTTTTGAAATGAAATTCAATCCCTAATTCTTCTTCAGTGAATCGTATAACTTTTTGCTCAATAACAGGTTGGGATGCCTGCCGATTATGTCAATAAATTGGCTCGCATGTTCCAAGATATTAAAGTAAGCGAAGACCTGAATTATCGTTTCAAAGAGAATACGAAGGATAAACTCTCTGGTAACAATATATATATATATACTATGGAGGAAACTTACTTGTACATTGCACACTATGTATTAATTTTCTCTCAGATATTGCCAATATTAAAATTCTTAATGCCGGTGCTTGGGCTCGACGCTCAGAACGTATCACTGTTTCTCTGCCGTCCGAATTGGAGGACCTCATCCCAGAGGTAGAGGAGTTTTACAAAAGTAATCACACTGGAAGGAAACTTCAGTGGCATCATCTCATGTCTAACGGCATTGTAAGTTATGTATTTTGGTTTCAATTTATTTCAATCTTATCCATCATTAGTGGTTCTCAACAGGTTCTCCATATTTAATTGTGAACATATGCCTTGTTTTACAGTAGCATACTCGAAATTACTTGAAGTATTTACATGATTAGCATTTAGAAGCAGTAAGTTCACGTATGGAAACTGCCCCTCTATAGAAAACCATATTAGAAAACTGCAACTGTTATTTTGGGCGTTTCCATTCATTTTTATTTTCTCTCTATTGCAGATAACCTTCAAAACCGATCTTGGCCACTACGATTTAGAAGTTACGACTTTCCAACTAAGTGTTTTGTTCGCTTGGAATCAGAGACCAAGAGAGCAAATATCATTTGAAAATCTCAGACTGGCCACGCAACTACCAGATGCGGAATTACGCAAGACCTTATGGGTACGTGCCATCGCTTCAAGTTCCTGGCTTTATAGGGAGTCAGACTTTCAACAAGTTGTGTTGATTCATTTTTTATGCTTCAATAAAAACGCAGTTATTTCATTACTACAATATCACATGTATTCCAATACTGTAATGCCTTATATTTTTCAGTCTCTGGTAGTTTCACAAAAGACGAAACGCCAAGTTCTGCTATGCATCCCTGAAGTTTCTTCTCCGAAAGATTTCAATGATAGCACAGTGTTTTCAGTCAACCATCAATATGCTTTGATGTCGGTTAAGTCCTATTTTTTTGCTCATTAGTTTCTGTGGTCCAGTTAATATAATTAAAAAATATTTCACAGAAAAAATGGGAAAGTACAAAAGAGGGGAAGGATTAATTTAATCGGACGTTTGCAGTTGTCAACAGACCGCACGAAAGAAGAGGACAATGATGGAATTATACAGCTAAGAATTTTAAGAACTCAGGTATTGTGGTTGCTGCAATTATCATTCTGTTAGGATGGATTATATGATCAACCTAGCTTAACTGAACAATTTGAACTCCATGGAATATTTATGATTATTCGTATTTACTTGACAGGAGGCAATCGTCAAAATCTTGAAAATGCGAAAGCGGATAAGCCATGCTCAGTTGCAAACAGAGTTGGTTGAAATGTTAAAAAACATGTTTTTGCCTCAAAAGAAACTCATTAAGCAACAAATCGAATGGCTGATTGAGCACAAGTACATGAGGCGAGATGAAGACGATCTAAACGTGTTCGTCTATCTCGCCTGATTGGATCTGCAGCAATGATTATTATTATTTTTTTCTCAAATAGCTTGATGTTCATTTTCTGTCTATATTACAACAATCATGAAGTCATCCAATACCCAAATAATGTTTAAAGATTCTTAAACTGGATGTCATCGCATTAAGAAAGCAGAGGAATAGGATTGTGATTTATTACACTGGAACATTGGGCATTTTGTTTTGATGTTCTTGGATTTGTATTAGGTATAAAAATGTTTGTTGGAAACAAGATAATCATAAGTAAGTAATGTTATTGTTTGAAAATTAAATGTTCAAGTGCATTAAAGTATAGATCATTTTCTAAATTGGACCCATCGTTTACCTCACATGGGTCACTTTTTGCCTACCAAGGATTCTTCCACCACACCACTCTCACATGGAATAAAACCCAAGGAACTTTTCACCTCTTCCATTAAATAAGCTTCGTCAAAAATAAAACCACAAGGTGTTTGTCAAAACTATGTATCATGTTACAGAACACTATTGATGTAATTCTTTTTTATATCTACCAATCAGGTCACTCAATCAAATTTTCAGTTCTATAACACAGAAGTTGAAAGACTTTCATTTTCATTCTACTCATATATACATGGTATTTCTTGGCTAAGCTGCGGTTATTTCAAGTGAATTAGTTCCATCTACCGGTAATCATTAAACCATTTTTGTCTTAAAAATATGTCCTGAAATCAGCAGCGCCACTGTAACTGATTGCCCTCATGCTCGGCACAATCTGCACTCTCAGCTGCTTGTTACACCTGTATATTTTGGTGACTGTATTTTAACACATTTCCTAACCAGGTGTTCTAAACAATTCTCGATGCGTTTTCATTGGAAGTTATCTATATAAGATGCAACATAAATATCTTCCAACCTATTTGTTAGTTTCATATCTTGTTTATGGTACATGTGCTTGTTTAAAATTAAATTGTAGGAGCTTATTTTTGCCAACGTTCTAAAATAAATTATGAAGTTATTGTCTAAAGTGAAGGAATTATTATTTATTACTACAGTATAGCTTCCCCAATGCCATTGTGGTATTATTATGTTTGGTAGTTGTCAAGCGGTAGATGTGTTTTTAATTTTCGATGTTGTCTGTTTATTTTCCCACCAATACAGTGATAAAGGCATCTCATCCAGGTTCTTGAATACTGCACTATGTTGATATTAAACAAGCCTGTCATAAACGTTTCTGTTACTGCTTGTGCTGGGTGACTTCAAGAGGAAATGATTGGTAATATATCGGTTCGCGATGATTCATAACTTGGAACGTTTTTTTTTGTAAAGCAGTAAAACGTTATGCTGCCTTTCACGCTAGTAGTCTTCCAAATAATCGAAATCTTGCGAAACTCTGCGATTTCCTTGTTTTTGGAAAAGGTAAGTACATCCAGTTGTTTCGAAATTAAGGTAATGTATTCTGCCATCACAACATATATCATTTACAGGCAGTACAGAAATGATTGTGCAAGCAGGAATAAAAGTGCTGGGTCGTACGAGGAATATATTTCACTGTCGCTACGCGTCTTCCCTTCGTCCACAGTCATCGCAGTTTCGCGATACCGTTTCAGAGTGGTAAGTGATTGAACAAATATAAGAAAATATACCGTGCATACACAGTAAAACATATCATATTCGCAAACATATGCTTCATTTTTATGGCTTAACTCTGTGAAATAGTGCTAATAATCACGATCATTGTTCATTTAATGGTCAGGAACATCTGAGGTTCAAATAGAATATTTTATCATTAGATCGATTAGTTTCAATACGTAGCGGGAACTATCATATACTAGACACTAGAGTACAGTACTAGACTACAGGCGTGCCAGTCAATCGCGTAGAAATCATATTGTTTGATCAGCTCATTATATCAGTGGAAACGTTTGTCTATTTTTATTTGGTACTACTTGTCTTCCGCGTTTCTCACATGAAACTTAGTTATTATGCGAAAGGTCAGGATGTCATGGTGTTAAACTTAGAACATTTGTTTCCACGATAGGTCATCAAAACCTACCTTCGAGCACAGTGACAATGACTTATAAATTACAGCATATTGCTTGCATATTGCTTTATACTATAGATTGTCTATAGATAGATAGATGATATACGTGTCCTTACACTACTGTTAGCCGTGATTGTCCGATATCACTACCCATTAAAAGCCAAGCGTCATGATTCTTACCATCAGGATCTCAAAGAATATTTAAAATTATTACCATGCATCATATTATATAGTTTCCATCAATATTAGTATACGCAACATATTGAAATATAAGCATGGCGTCATTTTTCAAAAAGGAAGTCCAACTGACTGTATGGAACCTCTCACTCGGAGATACTCACTGTTTTATGAAGCTACGTTAGTAAAGTAGAGAATGAAAATGATACAGTGATAAGTTCCCACCTTTTTAACATGAATTTAAAAACAGTCGGATTCCCATACGCCGAGAAAATGCAGCCAGTGCTAATTTACGTATAACCTTGGATGACACCAATGCCGCGGTGCACAACATTAGAGGCATTCGATTATATATAAAAATAGTTTAATATTGCGGTATTAACAATGCTGCACTTCAGTTCTTTCACTTGAAACAGAGCAAATCCACTACTGTGGAGTTATTTTTTCTATATGTCGTCTATTTCCTCTCCCGCATAATACGTCATTTTCCCCATGACATCAGTAATCTCTGACATGTCTACGAGAAAAGTATTGTCCTCTTCCGCGGTAATGACGTTGTCTAAATCTTGCAGGGCCAGTTGAAAGTCAAGAGCGCCATCGTCTCCTGCATAATCGCATATTATATATTTGGTGTTAATTTTGTAGATAAGTGAAGTGATTAATTCCTCTATTGAGACATATATGCCTCGATATCTAGTAGAATCTAGTGATAGTGAAATTAAATTCAGTTTTCAAACTGTGAGAACGTCATAACAGGTGTATGTGGATGCCCACCGAACTGTATTTTAAAATATGGAAACACACCAGCATTGACGACCATACTTGTCTCTCTCTATATGAGTATTTTAGTGATGCAATAGCCTATTTTTTCATTTGGCTCCAAAAGTACTATTTCCTGAATTCGTGAGTTCCTTCACCTATATAAAGCCCTTGCGTCATTCCTATGTAAAAGATAGTTTCAACCATCGACCACCATCTGTTTATAAAAATGCTTGTAATTGGATAAACAAAGAAGCTGATGCGCTTCTGAAACACAAACTGTGGTATAATATGCTAATAAAATTTGCTACATTATGGTGAAAGGTTATTTTAACTATGGTAAGAAGTGTATACTGAATAGATTCAATAATGCATGATTAACCCGTTTTTTACCCTTGTAGTATTTGGCTACAAAATATCAGCTTATATCACTTCACTTAGCTGCAATTAAAACATAAATTGTGATTTATTTACCGAATGAAGCATGTGATGAAGTTTCACTTAGCTTCGCTAGTTTTGGCGATTTGAGTCGATCTACCGCTGATGAGCTGGGTACTGAGGATGTATATTCGTTTTCTGGCGGTGGTGGCGGCACAAAAAGTGGATTGCCGTTAATGTCTCGCTGAGAATGAAAAATACAGCTGAATATGATTGTTTTATATGTGTTATACTTGTATATAGAGTTTATTTGAGATGACATTTCATCGAATCAAAGTTTGCAACACGACGTCAACTAACATTTAAAACAGAAGTTATGCATTTACGTTACCTTTGCGCTATTAATATATTTCAAACCATATATTTTGGCAGCCTGTTCCATGTAACCTTCTAGGTTGTCCAATAAAATGTTACTGTTACTTTGTTCACACACAATCTTTAGTTATTATGTATAAACTGCGTTTATAAATTAATGCTGAAGTCTAATATGGATAACTTAAAATCCAAACATAAAACTTACCTGAATTATTGGAATATAATGTGCAAGCATGTTCGAAACTGCCTGTAACGTTTTGAGATTGATATGGAGGCCAGATAAACCTGTATATGAATAAATTGAATGTAAGAAAATGCTTGGTTGATGTAGATTCATATTTACTGTTATATTACTTGATACATGTACTACTGTACTACTATAATTTTCATATACTACTGCTACACATACATACTTCCATTATCGGGCATATCATCATCCTCGCTATCTAGCACAAAGCACATTTCATCATCGTCGTCATCATCGTCAAGGTCTATATCGTCATCCTCGTCGCCGGATGACGCAGTGTAATACCTAGGACGAAAATTAAGTTGATCGAAGCTAAGGAACGCCAATTAAAAATTGCTGTCTTCAAGCCTATTTACCTGTCGTCGTCGATTTTTTTCGATGGTGAATTTGAGTACAATGCATTTATCGTCGAGCCCATAGTAGGAAGTTTTAATCCATTGTTAGTCGGGCTTGCTTGCGTGACTGAAATATTGGGTGATGTCAAGTTTTTCGCCGGCGAAGTTACTCTTGTCGCCATCATTTCGAAGAAAAATCTTTTTGTTTCCTTTATTTTGTTTCAAATTCCTTCCAAACAGCGTAAAAGTAATCCAGTTAATACGATTCAGTACAGGGATATTCCAATACTAAGCTATTCTCCACTCACGGTCTAACGCTATCGATATAAACTAATTTTTACTCAGAACATTCTGTTTTCAAATTTGATGCTATTGGTAATATTTGCTTTTATGAGTAATAAAATGATTTTTAATTTCGTGCTTTGCGTGGTTTCCCAATTCAGTGTTGTTAAAATGACCACGGGGAAACCACTTCAGTTTTCAGTTCTATGGATCAATTTGACTGTGGAATACTGATTCAATTGAATTTACTACTGACTATATATTTTACGTCACCGAAACAAAAAATTTCAATTTGTATTGCACTGTTGTGATCGAGTTATACTCGAGTCGAGACGAGTCGAGTTAAACATTGTTCTGCGTGTATTTCATTCTTACATAAATTCAGACATGTATTATTGTAACATCCCACCTACTAAATTGCAACGAATAACCACTTAATGCACACATTTTATCATTACTTACTGTTACAGAAGTAAAGTACCTAAAGTACGTTGCAGTGATATGAACATGTTACAAATTCTTAATGTTGTGTCATGACTCATATCACACACACACGCCAGCATAGTTGGATGAATATAGAAATAAACAATGAAATTTCAACGCAGCATATGAGCTAGATCGTGTTGCATTGTTCCATTACTTAACACCCTGTGAGCCTTGTATCTAATGGAAACTGCACTATAACTTCACTTCAAGATTTATTACAATTGTTGGTTGTGGATATTTGGTTAGCACGATCACTTAAAAATAATTAAATAAGCAAACTCACTGTTATATGTCCTTAACATGCTTGTCCCAAGAATTGTCTTCTCACCAGCACAGTTTTGCTAATTACAATCTATTATATCGACACTCAGACACCAGCAGTACTGTTTGATAAGGCAAATAAAGGCATCAAGCAAGTTAGCTAAAATCTAGCTCCTAACATTTTGAAAGATTCTTTCAACTGGTTTATTTCATTTCCGTCAAATATGGCTAGGTCATTATTTTATTATAACTATGGTTAAACGGGTGTTGTCACCAAAGAACCCACTACCACACTATAAAATTCTAATCCCCATAGAATTACGGTTTAAATACGAATAACGGACTTCCAAACTCTGCTCTAATATGCAGAATAACATCAGAATACCTTTTTATCCTGCCTTGTACATGGTATTATAATTATTATACATTTCAAAGTTTTTGTCATCTTCGAGTAACTATCTTTCAATATCAATTATACTTTATGTATGCTAATGTTACACATTTTTAAAGGCTTCAAGGTCTTCACTATATCAATTATAGAATAGCATACTGATTGCAGAAATACAGTCTACTGTAATACGGAGTATTCTCTGGAAAATCTTGACTTTCACATATTGAGTGAGGTACTGTAAATACACGATACTAACTCGTTGCACAATGCATGCATGCAGTACGTTTAATACGGAACTAAATTTCTCGTATGGTAACTGCTGTAGCTTATGTACACAGTACTAAATCGTCTGCCAGATTGTCTTAACAGTAATCAATATTGCATTACACAGTTAAATGGAGTAAAAGCTTGTACATTGACTATAGCAATTACGCGTATTATAACCCATTTATTTCACACACAGCTTTATACTAGAAATATTTCATAGCGCTTTCTCAATTACCTGTAACTAGTTTCTAATTATATTATTTTTATAGTCATACATGGTTCCTACTGTAAACAGTAGACCTGCGTCAGCTTTAGCGTCTATTCACATCCTACGCTTGGAACGTAATAAACGAGGTCGTTTCAGATCAATCGAATTTAAGCTGTGGCAACTTACAATTCTATGAAGTAATTTCTTTAAAAAACAGTCGGGACCTTAACGAGTTATATGACCTTTGCTGTAGTAATTGAAATATAATTTCAATCGTTCTAATAACTAACTGAACCCACTCAGCGCTCTATACACTTGTCAAAACATGTCTACCTACCTATTCAGGGAAGGATGTAAATCGGTGACGTCATTTCCGATTATACCTATACAGTACTCGTATTGCAATACCACATGCACATGGATAACCTTATCATAATCGGTGGAACCAGTGCAGGATTTTGACCAGCGTCTTTTAGACATAAGACTAATGCTATTGTAATTATTAAAAAGTACAGAAATTCAATTTATCTTACTGAATTACATAGATTCTTAACCGACTGGATATACATACTACTGAATATGTAGAGTCGCCAGTCCTTACACACGAGTTATACCCTGTACAATGTATAGACTGATTGTCCATATGAATTATTGGGCTGATGAGTAAACAAACGGACTTCCGTATAATTGAGAAAATCATTTTCGAAATTGCTAATTCATGCCAGACATTTGTATTATCGTGTTCAAATCATATTCGAATGTCACTCTGACAGACATATGATGGACCATAGAAGTTACCATAACCTCATTAAGGTAAGTATTGTCGCTACAGTGATCCCGGCCTTGCTGACACCATACTTATACAACTGTGTCCACAAGTAGGTAAATGCAGCCAGAACCCGAGACCTTGCGGTAACGAGCGCGCTCGCATGTAGTAAGCCACTCCTACAATACGGTAACTAGAGCATGTATGCTTATAGTCATAGCGCCATCTCCCGATTCTGATTCATTTGTACTATTTTCTCGTTGAATTATAATGCGCCCCGGAAAAGAGGTTTATGAACAATTTATTCATGGATATTTTTAGTAATATAATTGGACCAGATTGAAACTATTTTAGGATATCAAGACATATTTATTGATTATTTATTTCTTGGAATATACTTTTGAACTACATGCTTCAATGCGTATTTGACCTGACCTCCAGCCTCTGTCTCGTTTGGAACAAACTACAACGCTTCTCCCTTTGCTCAGACACTTGGGTTTGTTGGTTAGAGCGGTTGGCTTTCCCCTACTTTTCTTCTCTCTCCCTAAACAAACTGTCTGCGTTAGTAGTACTTATATAATTCCGATGTTATACGAAAAATATCAATGGTAAGGTTTCTTGTCACTATGGCTGAGTTAAAGCGAGAGATTGACGTCAAGGTAAGTGCGGAGATATATACATGGGCTGTGTGATATTTATATAATTTATTGCTATAGCTACGAAATATAGCTACGAAATTCAGCTACATCGTATCAGTATTGTATGGAATACTTTCATTCAATGATTTTTATCACTGTAAAAATATAAATATTACATGCGTCATTTATTGCATGCCATCATCAAGGTAATTGTTAAGGATAAATACATTGATATTTTTTATGATCTTTCCATAGTACAGGCATTACAACAAGTGGTCAAAACAAACCTATATTTTATTATAGGATAACTGTTAGAGATTCTGCAATGTGATATTGGAAAGAACTTACAACTATGATTGTTCAAACAAGTGAAGATGGACTGGTTTTTCGTTTGTCAGATCATACTCCGGATATTATACGTCAGGTAATCCTTAAGATTCACTTACCTGTTTGCCAAAAATCATAGAGAAATATTCAAATATCAGGCATATTTTATGCATGTAGTTATACTACTGTACTATGTAGTTATAGTAATCTGTGAACAAGACTAACCAGAATTAATCATAATCATAATCATATCCTTTATAATTTATTTCATCACGTGTATTATCCTTGACATAACACAGAACAGTGATCATTTAGGAAAATAGGTATAACATATTTTGCTTGCCTGCTGTATGTATACATATATTCAATCTATCATTTTAGCATGGTTCATGGCATATTTCCATTATCTATGTCAGATCCTTCTAGAGCGCGGATGGACCGAATACGACGAAACCACGAGCAAAAATGACGGAGAATGGAATCTCTGGTGGAGAACCCAACGCTTTCGACGTTCAGAGCACACAGATATTGCTCCATGGCAACGTCTCAACCACTTTCCCAGCACTGATGCAATCACAAGAAAAGACTGCCTCGTGCGTAACTTGCGACGCATGAGGTAAAGGGCATATTGCATAACGCATACATTTATGGAAACTACTCTTCCTTAAAATATTCTCCTTCATTTTTTCAACTTTATTTTTTAATTTAGATGTGTATATGGCTCTTCTGTTTATGACTTCCACCCCTTGTCATACATTTTGCCCAATGAATATACGAAATTTGTTACTGATTATGCCAAAGAATCGCAAAAGAATGGTGGAAAGGTGTAGTAAAATTTGTTTTCTATATATTTATACATACAGGTGTGTCAAAAATATAAAATGTGATATTTTCATTAAAAAATGTGTAGTGTAGTAGTTATACACTGAAGGGACATTGTTAATGTTCGATACATAATATTTTTATAATCAGGACCTTTACTGGATATGCAAGCCAACAGACCTTTCCAGAGGTCGAGGTATATTTGTTTTCAAAGACTTGAAGGATTTGAATTACGACTGCCCTGTCATCGTTCAGCGTTACATCAGCTCTCCTCTCTTAATTTCCGGATATAAATTTGATTTAAGGATCTACGTCTGCGTGCCCAGCTTTTTTCCCTTGACTATATACATATATCAGGTATAAATTCCTTATCAATTTCAATAAGTTTACTTTCTTGGTAATATGTGCAACATATCAGCTTTGGTCTGTTATAGGAAGGAATTGTGAGGTTTGGAACTGATAAATTTGATCTCAACCAACTAGGAAATGTATTTTCACACTTGACGAACACATCTATCAATAAGTATGGGCCGGCATACGCAACAGATAAAGAGAGAGTGGGACCAGGATGTAAATGGACACTGTCCCAGGTAATTTTGGTGTCATGTCATATAATATGAAAGTTTAAGCCACAGCTTGTTTAAATATGTTGCTTTATGTTAATTTTGGACCAAGTGAACTATTTCAAATGTCAAAGCTAATATAAATATTGTTCGACTCCTGATAAAAATTATATTGACTCGTTATTCAAATATTGAATTTTAAATACGATTTGATATCTTTTGTATGTTGACTAAAGAATTTTATTAATTCCAGTTTATCTTTTTCTCACCAGTTACGAAGTTTCCTACGTCAAATGGATAACGTTGACGAGATGTTGCTCTGGCAACGAATTTCAAACATTGTTACCTTGACAATAGCAACGCAAGCTCCCACTGTGCCAAAATCCCAAAGTTGTTTTGAACTCTTTGGTTTTGATATTCTCATTGATGAAAACTTCAAACCTTGGCTATTAGAAGTATGTTTCTGTAATGTTGTATAGCTCTCGCTTAGAAAAACAAATTTCTTGATGTTTTAAATGTAGTAATTTTTGTATTACATTCATTAGGTCAATTTTAGTCCTGCCCTTAGTATGGAATGCCAAGCTGATTTCATTGCTAAACATTCAATGATTAGTGATTTGATCGATCTCCTTAATTTCAAAGGTGTGTAGCTTACTCTTGCCTTATTTTGCCCATGAATATATTCTGAATTCTCTTGTATTTCGAATCATTTAGAATCAGACAGCATGAGAGGAGGAAAAAGTTATCGTGACAGCAGTAATCCTTCCGGTGAATACTCATCACGCAGGTACGTTTTGCCTACCTATATTGGTCTATATAATTACACTATAGTTTCGGATGGTGCTATCATAAGGCCAACTAAGCAGTCTCTAATCAGTACCATAGACAGACCAGCACTATTGCAAATGCATAAGAATTTATAAATAGCTGCCAATGACTAGTTAAATAGAGTAATAAGCTGCTGTGGTATATAACCCCATTCCAGTTGAGATGATTGAACTCATTAACCCTAGAGAATGGTTGTCGGTTGCTATCAGATCAGATCGAATGTACAACATTGTTTTTATTCACTGTCAATCCATTGTCTTCAGCTATTTCTATACCATACTTGAAAAATGTAAAAGAGATTCCTTTAATTGAAATTCTAAAATACACCACGCTGTAATTCTACCAGTTCGTACAAATTAGTGCACACTGATGTGCCATTTGAGACGGTAATAATTTTAATCACCAATTGAAGTTTTACACTTTTTTGGAATTCACCTGCCTTTGTTCTCCTTTGTGTGCTGTTATCCTATTGTACCATAATTCACATTGTCATCATGCTGAGATCCATTGTGGGTATCAAGTACTTGTTATTGTTTATTACCCTTGCCCTAATGAGGTGATTAGTGCCTCCATTGAACTTAAATCTTTTTCAAGATTCGGTTATTTTGCTGAAATGTCTTCAAGTGGTTGTTAATAGTAATGATAAATGAAGGGATCAGAATACAACGAAAGTAACAAGTAATGCTAACAAGAAGTAGTGTGTTGTATCTCAAGCAACTGATTTATATCATCTAATAGAAATCTTAATAAACTTGCAATTTACCAAATATAAACCTTGGTAAAGGAGATGATATGATATCTATAGCCAATGATAGTTTTATTGCTGTAATTTAAACAGATTCATTTGGCTAAATGAAATGTTGTCCCACCAAGAGATGGTGTTTCATGTTCAAATTTGTGTTTGCCATTCATATATTTTCATCAGATATGCCAGGCCCTACTTGATTGTCTTATACCTTATTTAGCAGGTTAGAGAAAGCAGGTCGTCGTAGGGGAGATTCACAGTCACCGCGTGAAGAGGCCCCTACTTTGAACTACATGTATTCAAAGCCAAAACTATCCAAATACAGTCCCTTGTTGACGGAACGATCAAAGTTCATAAGACGCAGTAACACCAATTCTAGCACAAGATCAAATGAAAGCAGAACTAAAGTAACACCGCAAAACACACCGAGACAGCACTGGCACTCAAGATTAACCAATAGCCTGGATTCCAAACAGAAAAAAGATAAATCTGGCAATGATAAATTGCCTCGGATTACTAAAAACGCTGATAGCGATAAGGAAGGTACTTATGTTGTTTGCTTTGTACTCAATAACATATGTTCAATGCTTTCTTTATTTTTGTGAGCTAACAAACATGATGTATGTGTATGAATCATAGAATTTATCTCAAACTCGAAATATAGCTGTTATTGTTCAAAATTATCTGAAAAACTTGAGTTGAAATTAAGTTAAAAAAGGGATAAATTTTTTCCAGACACTAAGTCCTCGGACAGTGGAGTCTCCTCTTCATCATCCATTCCTCGCAATCTCAGCTCAAGCAGTATGGCTTCGAGCCAATCTTCCATTGACAATATGAACAGGTATGTGTTAAATCAATTTGTTCTTGATATTGAAAGAGCAACCGGTAAATACCGATTTGATTGCTGTGCAACTAGAAACGAAGAAGATGAAAGCAATCACGCCATTGGCAATAGAAATTCCACCTCGTCACCCGGATTGAACGAGAGTTCAAGATGGATTGTGGGTTCAGACAGAATGGAAAATGATAGAACTATGCTGTCCGCTAAAAGAGGGTGCGCCCCTTCTCCAAAACTTAATCGTTCTCCGAGCAACAGGAGCTCATTCACAAAACGGACATCGAGGTTATACAGTTTGCTGTTATTCAAATTTTTCAATTTGAATTATACAATATATAAACATATCTTTTTGTCTTATAATTATCAGCAAACACTGTGTGAAGACTAAGACACTGCCTCGCATTTATCAAAAAAACATGTCTCAAAGGCACGGTTACATGAATGACATGTCTGCCGGACGTTCTACAAGAACAGCTCCCTCGGGGGAGGATATATTGGGGGCTAAACGCGAATCCAATGCGAATAAACTCTTCTCGATTGCAGAAGTCAATAATGCTCCGATGAGTAAACTGAGTCTCGATTCCGTAAGGGAAAAGGATTCATCCGAAGTGACCCATTCGCTTTCGAGCAGGGCCCCGGAAATGACCCCGAAGGGTTTGAGAAAGAAAAAGAATATTACGTCAGCACCTCACTCGAGACCTACAGATGTTCTTAGATCTGGTGATGAGTTGAAGGAAAATAATGGGAAGAGGTCAACTGCTGGTGGAATGTTGCAGAGCAGAGGGAGCAAGAAGAAATTAGGAAGCACATATAGTAAGTTGTATTTTATATCATGTTGGTGTGTATGTATTGTTCGTTTTTAAAATATCATTTCGGCTCTTGTACATGACCAATTCAGTCGAGTCAGTCGTTAGCCAACAAAAAGTTCCAAAAAGCGGCCCAACTCTTATTATAGTCTATCATGTCAATGAGTTCCCAGAAAAAACTGAATGTTTGCACGAGTAAATCCACTAACATTGCTTCTTATCTCTCGATACCGTAGAAAAATCACGCCCGTACCGTGTTTAATTAGCAGTCACTGCAAGGTAACAAGACACATCGATTTTATGCTGTTGACATTGTGTCCAGACGCCCTTAGGTCTATCGGCTCTAGCCCATCAGGTAACACATTGACTAATTGAAACGTACGTCAGTTTGATCGTATTTGCACAGACGAAGTTGTCTGTTTTGGCTCTCGGAACAATGTAAATGTTCCATTCTACATTGGTATTAAATTGAATTTTCATCGGAACGGGAAATTTACATTTGGAATTATGAGAGTTCAGAAAGTTCGATTCTAATTCTTTTACCAGTAAGAGGGTTGCGTAATCTCGTAATGGAAATCGTAGTCACATAAAAAGACTGCGGTTTTTGCTAATGGAGGGGAAGTTTCTCGTACTCACAGATATATATTTATTAATTTACGGTAGACCTTTATCGTTCTCCAAGTTCAAGAGTTTAAAATCTACGTCAGGCCTGTTCCTAAGTCGCTGACTCTATGTAAAAAATTACTGAAAAAATTTCAGTCCTTACATTGCTAATAAAATTTTTTAAGGGCTGATAACTTCTACCTAAGTAGGATTTATTTATAAATTTTAAATTATATGAGCCTTATACGGGAGAGTAGCACGTATTCCTATATCAAATGTAATTGCATACCCGCCCTTTGGGATTTTATGACTTTTGATGAATCATTTCTCATTTGATTTTGTTATCGTTCAGGATCTCCGTACAGTATATACAGTACAGCAACTACGAAAACTACATCAAATCCGTGGCCACGTNAAGGTAACAAGACACATCGATTTTATGCTGTTGACACTGTGTCCAGACGCCTTTAGGTCTAGCCCATCAAGTAACACATTGACTAATTGAAACGTACGTCAGTTTGATCGTATTTGCACAGACGAAGTTGTCTGTTTTGGCTCTCGAAACAATGTAAATGTTCCATTCTACATTGGTATTAAATTGAATTTTCATCGAAACGGGAAATTTACATTTGGAATTATGAGAGTTCAGAAAGTTTGATTCTAATTCTTTTACCAGTAAGAGGGTTGCGTAATCTCGTAATGGAAATCGTAGTCACATAAAAAGACTGCGGTTTTTGCTAATGGAGGGGAAGTTTCTTGTACTCACAGATATATCATTTATTACTTCACGGTAGACCTTTATCGTTCTCCAAGTTCAAGAGCTTAAAATCTCCAGCATGCCTGTTCCTGAGTCGCTGACTCTATGTAAGGAATTACTGGAAAAAAATTCAGTCCTTACATTGCTAATAAAAACGATAATTTTCAAGGGCTGATAACTCCTACCTAAGTAGGATTTATTTTTAAAGTTTAGATTATATGAACCTTATACGCCCTGGGATGCCAACGTTTCCATAGTGGAGTATTTACATTTTTTCAGTTATGATGAATCATTTCTCATTTGATTTTGTTATTGTTCAGGATCTCCGTACAGTATATACAGTACAGCAACGACGAAAACTACATCAAATCCGTGGCCACGTACAAGGGTCGGCGATTTTGTACTAACATTCCCGTGGAACGAGACGCTACGCAAGGCATCGGGAACAAATTTTGATATGAAGACAATCATTAAAGAACAGCAATCCATTTTAAAAGTAAAATGAAATTTGTGGAGTAAAAAAAGACATAACCTTTAACATGCAACCTCAATCATACAGAAATTATCTGCTACGTCTTCGTTGAGCGGAAATCGCAAGAGGCGGGAGTCGGTCGCCATAACGAAATCTGAAGCTATCGAGTTGAGTTTCATGTTGAAATTTGAGGACAAAGATTCAAATCCACTTTACTTTTGGGGGTCTCAAAATCCCCCTCTGCTATCCAGCGTTTTGTCTTAGGAAGTTTCTGGTGAGTATCACTTGGGTGTTCACTTTTTGTGAGGTGAAGTCAACTAAGGCTTGAAAGTTACAGCACTTGTCACAAGTTTTCGCAGTCATTTACTCCGATATTTTCCATTTCGTTAGCATTCTGAACGTTTAATATCCCAGTGATACGCAGTGAACAGATTATGTATTCGAACAAAGATCTAAAAATACGAATTCCGCAAATGTTTTCTTAGTATTTTGGCCGGACGAAATTTGCGTCTATCGACGCCGGAACAGTTGTCTTTTCCCATAGTTCGTTAGTACAATCGGCGCTCTTTGATCAGTCAATAAGAAATTGTGGGAAAGCTGCTATCGAAAAGCTCTCGCGACGACTCTGCGCGACCTAATATGACTGAATAACATTAGGGATAATATATTTCCCGTTATATTGTCTGAGAATGTTATTCTATGTCTGCGCTAAACCAATGACCAATAGTGTGACATGAGATCAATGACTTAGGGACCGGAATGACTGAATTTACGATAACTGACAAATTGTACTGCGAATAAACAAAGAAAAACTATACACACAACACATCTCGAATATTATGAGTTGAAGATAAGATTTTTTTTTCAATAGACAGATGTTCATATTTAAGGTCCATCCCTCACTGTGTCTGATTTTAGCCTTTTTCCCAGCTATGGCATTGCCCGCTACCCCCTTCCACCCAATCTCCTGTTATTCCTAGATGTATTCACACCGTTGGGCTTTAACTACATTGATAACAATGAGAGGTTGTCACAGGACTTATTGTTTCGATTTCCATAAATAGCTCACCCTTATTCTAGGTTATGATTGTGAATGACTGTGCGCTATTTCAACAATGAAAGAAAATCGCCGTCCTTTGTGTAAAGTCAAATAAAAACAAGTTCCTTTGTATCATAACACTTACAAACCGAATAATACTGTGTCTACAAAAGAGAACTGATGTTTGGAAATCACGATAACTGAAAAGTCTGTACGTTCGTGAATGCATCGATGCTTAGCGCCCTTGATAACGACTCACGAGACTTGAACAAAAAACAAACAAAGTTGAGTTTGCCTATTATATTTCTTGTTGCAGTCATTTGTCATATTTGTTCTTGCTCTTGAAATACCTAAGCGTGAAGTGCCGTCAAATACCGATAACTCAATAACAATCTAATTTCTTACACTTCATTTACGGGACAATACTAATAACCCAAGCCAGTTTCACATACGTTTATTACTGATTTTCACTTGATAGTCTTCATCCATTGCTGTTCCATTGAATGGAAAATACATGCTACAAAATAGACCCCAACAAATATTTTAATATATGATTTCCACTTGCTATCAACTCTGATGAACAATTAATTTCGCATACATTCGTATAGTTTGCATTGATTCAAAATTAACGCCTATTTGCGTAATAAATTGGGATAGGTGACGCTCAGTAAAGAACATATCATTTATACGCCCTGTTTTGGCATGAGTTGGCTGCCATGACAATCGTTCTGGTAAAGACTTGAAGTCAGAAAGTCTCACTTTAAAATCGGAGATTCCAGACTAAATTTTTTATCCGTTTATAAGAACATTCTTCTGGCGATGAAGCATCCACAAAATTGCCCCCTTTTATTCTCGAGTATTTACTGTACAACTTTTCAAATGGCTGATAAAACTCTTATGTTTATCATTCTATTTCTGGTCGCACTACCCCCAACGTTGTTGGCACAATTGAACGATATGGTATATTGTTACATAATGTAAATCGTGTTACAACGCTTGGTAGTTGCATTGTTTTAGAAAGGTTGTGTAAATACCGATCACGTTTTATTGATCGTACGAAAATCCTGGACGAACTGGATGCGACTTTGGGAGAAGATTATGTTTCAGACAGGCATCGTAAAACGATTATTTACTTCAGTGCGATATAATACGATTTTGCCGGAAACATTCCCGGTGTGCCGAAAGTAAATCGAGATTTCCCTCCCACCTCGTAAAGGTCGTCGCATTGACGCGAATTAAATCCAACAGTTCCGTAAAATTTCTTATGATATCTTCTAAGTAAATAATTCGTTTAAACAGTATTAATTTTCTTCTCTCATTTGCTTTTAGACATCGATTGATGACGAACGCTTGCTTCTTTTCTGCACATGTATTTCATACAATATTTTACTGACGATGAAATGTGACGTAGCTACTTGGTAAACCTACCACGTATTTATATCACCAACGCTAGTATTGCTTCCGAATTTTATTTTTCAACTGAAATGTATTTTACCTGAAGTTCCATGCCTGACGCACTTGAAAATAACAAGATATTCCTTATAATAGAAATTACGGTGTCAATTTCTATATCATAATCGGAGTATCGACATCGAGTGACTTTCTATATTGGGGTAAACGTTGTTTCACAAGATGAAGAAAAAAATTGGAAAAAGATTATGCTCCACTACGCCAACTACCGGATAGTTTGTACTCATAGATACGCTGGGGGCATCCTAACAAAAAAAGCATGGTAGTAAAACAAAGCTAAATATCTGGTATTAATACAACCGTAAACTTTTTTTAGTCAAAATGTCTCTTCCGCCCAGACTTGAAATATGCATTCCCAATAATATTTTCAGAACATTTACATTCACAACAAAGTAAAAGCGAGTAACAGAAGTAGGGTCATAATATATTGTGTTATGGAAAATACTAATAAAACTCCAGTGAATGTCGTGACATAAGTTTGAAGAATTCCGCCTATGATTGGAAAAACAAAACAGCCCAAAGAAAGAAAAGTGTACCAAATTCCTGCGACTAAATTGTACGCCTGTACACTCAGTTCACTAACACCCTGTTCTTCCGCCACCGATATAATCAAATATTGAAACGTTGATATCATGGATGGTGCGGCCGATGCACCGAGTAGACCCATTCCGAAGAAAGTTAACACTATGTTTTGATTTGGCGGGAAGAATAACATAGCAGAAGCGGACACTAAAGTGCTTATGATAATGAAGTAAACATTCAATTTGCTATGAGAAGTTACAAAATATCCCAGAAATAGTGCACATGTGATGTTTGCGATCCCAGCCGTTACAAACACCAGCCCTGTCATGGTAGCAGTAAATCCGAACGGTTCTAAGTAAGCCGTTAATATGATGTTAACATAAGTATTGGCTCCCAAAACCACGAAAAATGACAGTAATATAATTACCGTCAAAGGTTTGGTAAATAACCGTGTGATTCCTATAAAACTGTCCGTATTGTGCTCAAAATCTCGATCATTCGGCAGTACAAGAAACTGGATAGGTAGCATGAGTAACAGGAGACCTCCTGCTACAGAGAATGGTAATATCAATCCACCGGCATCGTACATTATTCCACCGAACAAAGGACCGACCAAGAATCCTAGTCCCATAGCAACTTCAAAGAATCCCATCACTTTCGGTATGTGGTTCGGATATTCACTACACACAATCGTTAACATGGCTATCACTATTGCTGCATCTCCAATGCCACATAAAAAGTTCAAAAATGTCCCGACGATCATGAACGGCAGTATGTCGTCCATATAGTCCAGACATACAATGATAACTTGCGACGCCCCTAATAATGCGATGCCGAGTATGTAAAGCCTTCTAGAACCTATGTAGAAGTGAACTTTTGTGAACAAGAAGCTGAAAACGGTCATGCTAAGCAATATAATTTCTTGGATAATTGTCGCATCGAGTACTGTGCCTCCTTTGGCTTTGACGACTCGAGTCATGAATGACATTGGGATTGCCATTGAAAAATAGGTCAGGAATTCAATTAAGAAGAAATTCACCAATATAATGCTCCTGCGCAAATTCCAGCTGGTCCACAGTGCTGATAAAGTATCGTTCGAATCTACGTTACTTCTTAATAGCATGTCTGATTCTCCGTTCATTGAAGTAATGTCCTTTATTTCATCCCCAGTGCTTGAATTAACTCCAGATAATTGTTTTTTCAGCAGCATATTTGATATTGATGTATCTTCCATGATATACGATCTAAGAAGATTACAAGCCTGATAAAGTATAAATTATGCGTTGTTGCATCGATGTAAATGCTGCACCGTTGAAAAGTAAACATACGCTCTTCGAAACGGTTCTCGGAAACCGATAAAAGCATGAAATCACGTTTTGTTTTCAATGTATTGATAAATACCCCCCACGTTTCATCTAATGATCCGCTCTCGCACTATCGTAACGGTAACCAGACCATCTCATAAATAAAGGAGAAACTGTGTGTTTGGTCGGATGTTCGGTGTGCCCATAACTCCAGGGGTTCTTAACTAGGCGCTCCGAAAATTTGACTGAGGTTCAGATACATACCAGAATAATGCACGAAAAAAAGAAAACTTGGGTCATAACTCTCTGTGGTCGGGTAACTAATAATTTTCTGCTGACGACTGTATATCTGTGTGAATGCTATCTACCTCTACTTCTTATACAGTGTTACAATCTTTAACTGAATTTTGTATAGCTACACACGACACAATACAATATAGCGCAAAGTAGTATTATATTATGCAGTTCAATACTATAAACGAGATTACAAATAGGCGGAAATGCACGGTTTCCTATAGATGCGATCGTGAATAGGCAGAAATGTAGTCAGATTCTCAGCATAACTTATGTTAGATAATATTTCTGATACCAGCTTAATTCCGACATGCTGTGACACCAACGATTAGAAGTATAGTCATCACATACTGCAAGAGGGAAAATATTATTAAAACATATTTAAACGTAGTGACATAAGTTTGAAGAATTCCACCTAAAATGGGTAAAAGAAAAGCACCCAACCCAAGGAAGGCGTACCAAGTCCCTGTCACGACGTTATACGTTTGTATGCTCAGATCACTAACGTCTTGTTCTTCCGCGACGAGTACGAGTAAATATTCAAGGGTGGGTATGGTGAACGATGCCGCCGATGCACCGAAAAGGGACGCACTAACGAAAATTACCCATATCTTTTGACCTGTTGTGAATAGCAAAGTTGTAGAAGCAAAAACCACAGAGCCTACTATGATGAAGGCAGATGTTACTGTTCCCCGAGAAGTGGCAAAATGTCCCGCAATCAATGCAAATACCGCGTAAGCGATACCTGCAGTTAAAAATACTAGTCCCGTCATGGTAGAAGTAAATCCTAGAGTTTTTAAGTAGGTCGTCAACGCAACTTGCATATATCCAATGATGCCGAAGACTGAGGCGACAGAGATCAGTATAATTGTCGCCAGCGGTTTGGTACATAACTGTGTAATTTCCATGGGACTTCTGTTCATATTACGTTCGAGTCCATGATCGCTTGTCACCACCAGAAACTGGATAGGTAGACAGAGAAGCAGGATACCACCTGACACAGAGAATGACAAAATTAAACCACCTGTATCATACATTATT
Organism: Halocynthia aurantium; assembly: GCA_013436065.1. Classification (NCBI taxonomy): domain Eukaryota; kingdom Metazoa; phylum Chordata; class Ascidiacea; order Stolidobranchia; family Pyuridae; genus Halocynthia; species Halocynthia aurantium. The sequence goes on along the minus strand of QXVX01008718.1, from coordinate 18,345 downwards.
CCACCGAGCACAGGACCTGACAAATATCCTATTCCTGCAGCTCCTTCAAAAAGGCCCATCACTTTGGTGATGTGGTTCGAATATTCTCTGCACGCTATAGTTAGCATAGCTGAAGCTAATGCGGCATCTCCAATACCACACAGGATATTCAAAAATATACCAATTATTGTGAATGGCAATATGGCGTTAACGTAGTCCAGACAACCGAGAAAAACTTGCGACATTCCGAAGATGGTAATACCCGAAATGTAAAGCGTTTTCGAACCGATGTGAATGTGTATTTTTGCAAATACAAAACTGAAAATCGTCACTGACAGCATCATGACCTGCATTATAGCAGCTGAATCCAATATCGTGCCCCCTCTTGCCGTGACCACACGGGCAAAGAAGGGCGTGGGACTTCCCATTGCAAAAAATGATAAAAACTCCACTATAAGAAGATTCACTAACAGAAGCTTGCTGCGCAGATTCGAATTCTTCCATAATGCTGAAGGTGTTTCATGTGGTTGCTGTATTACGTTGCTTTGCGGTAACAAGGTTGCTTCTTCGTCCGTGGTGCTGTTATCATTATATTCTACATTCGATTCTGCTGTTATTTCCATCTTCGATCACTCATTTCATACTGCTATGTTCTCTATGATCTATGTATGAGTTACTAACCTAACAGCTGAATCACTAATCTCATATGAGATACTCCGGTTCCCTTACATTGGTTTTTCTTCTTCCTGGTTTAGAACAATCGTGTCCCGGATAGACGGGGAATCCACTCTTTGTAGCAAATACAATTTTCGGAAACCCTTTTTGCATAGATCTCCATAAACATCATGCGGTATGCAACTTGATACCACGTTATTATTTCCTGCTGTTGCGTAAAATTGCTTTTACTGTAGCAGTGAAAGCGAAATCATAGCGAGATAACCGTATTCAAATTTTTCGTATGTGCAACAAAGTCAGTGTTCGCTGGTGGAACTTTTTGGATTTAGCAGTTGAATAATTTTCATCATCATCATCTTAAGTTATTTGATCATTGGCAATATTTGATCCCTCCGGTTCCTCCAAGCAATTGCTTACAGCACGCCACTAAAGCTACTGATAACTAAAATTATTACAGTATTATATGTAGCGTGTCATGTTGACATTGCATTCACATGTATTGAAGAGATGGGATTGAATCAAAGTACACGACATGTCATGTGTACATATTAATGTCATAGCGTAATACCTGGCTTAGCACAATTGAGTGCTATTTTATATTGAAACTAGTCGAATACCCCGGCGTTGCTTAGGTTGACTTATGGGGAGTAGAATTACCATAACTATAAACTATGTAGGAATAAGAGACCCAGCGTTCCCCGCGTAAGCCATTTCGTTGAAAATCACACCCGAGCTTTCAACAGAAATAGTGTATAAAAAGAGCGGAAAAGATCTTATTGGTATTCTATATTCGGGACAATAAAATGCAGTGATATCGAGATGTTTAAATGTACATGGAACTTGTTTATGTTCTTCCGACGTGCCATTCTGACCGCCAGGGGGCACGAATTCCCGAGCGATCGGGTTACGGGTCATCTTTTTTGAAAAAGCAACGCCACCGTTATACATATACATACAATATGTATAATTTCAATAATGCTATGGATTAGATTGGCGAAATTAAGTTACCACTTGTGTTTGTTAATTGATCGCACCTGTGATTAATGGTTCAGTGTTCTTTAAACTTTTAATCCTCTCGGAACGTTCCGGAAATGTGCGGATAATGGTTTAGGGAGTTTGTTTTCTCTATCTCACTAACTGAAATGTGTAATGCTTCTTTATTAATTTATCTAAGCCTTAATATGTTGTTTTTGTAGAAGAGGCAAAGTATTTTTTTTGTTTCCTTGTGTTAATTTAAAATAATAATCCGAAATTAGTCGAATATACTAAAGTATGGCTCAATACGCTTGCACTAATTGCTGTAAATGGTTTTTATTCGAACAACTCACCAAGGATTCGCAGCTATGTCAGGTAAAATCATTTTAACCTCTTGCGAACTTAGGATTCAGAATTTACTGCTTTCCCCTCATTCCTGCATTTTTAAGGATATCCTGTTCATCTTTAGTTTAGAGATATCCAACGTGAGCATGTGTTGATATCAGTAACGAGTTGTATGTGATAATCGCACCTTGTATAAGCACTATTCATAATAATATTATAAAAACTACTACTGTAGTTCACGATCCTAGTGACTGTGTACCCATGAATACTTTGGGCCAATTCTACCTATCTTCCTTCCTTATGATTTATCGATTTATATTTTTCTGTATTTATTAAGTGTTCAGTGTTTCCACTTATTTTTTCACATGATTGTTCCAGAAATGTGCTGACTGTAAATCTGACAACCAACAGTCTTTAAATGGTAACGGATCGGATAAAAAAGCTGCCCCGTCACACAGATCTAGAATGAGGTGCAAGTATTGCAGAACCGAACTGCCGGACTCGGGACAGAGCAAAAGCAACCCGTGCGATAGGTGTACGAAAAATAAAAATGATCATGGAGAAGTAAGAATTGTTTGGTTTTTATTTCCAAATGAATCGGATCATACATTGCAGTATGTTTGTTAAGAACCATCATTTAATCAGGACCACACTTAATTTTTGTGATTAATGTCGGCAGAAATGCCTGCTCTAAATAATTTCCATGCAATGGTGTTTTTTCACGATATGGAAAATGGATGCTGTACGATGTATCAAGTGTCTCATTTTCATTGGACAACTTATAACAGAGGAAAGTGCTAGTTACATAACTGTGGGGCTTGGTAGCCATTACAACTCGGAGACAATTCAGAGAATGTTTCATTGGACGTGATTTCACTGACTCGTAACCTGTTTGGAACAGGGTTGTCATAGTCTTTTTTATCTACATTATAGAACACTGTATTATCATCAATATATTATATTCTGTACTGATGCGGAATCATATTTGATTCTATCTGTCATACTTGAATATATGTGACTCAAATTTACGTACCATTTGTTAATTTCTGATACTGACTAATCAACTCCGAACAGAAAATATCAAGTTATTATTATCACACTTGAGGTACCCCTTTATTAAGCAGTGTATTGCATTGAAATGGATGCAATATATACTAATGAAAATTATCTGTCACGTATTTACTCACATTTTTTTAAATCTACCGGTAAATTCAATACAAAATATGAATACGGTATATGTCAAAACTTCTGGTCTATATCCAGCCTAGAAACTGCTCAATATGCCATCTCACTGCCGCGTTTATTGGCTCGAAATGTCGCCGATGCGCTGGCAGCGTTAAGAAGTACGGGCTCCCGCAATCCTGTCACCAGTGTATATTGAAGGCAGCGTTTGATCATCCGAAAGCCAAGGTAAATAGATGGTGGTGTTTCCTGCATATGAAGATGGACGTAATTATTGTTTACCGCGATGAAAACCTGCCTTATTTCTGTATATTATCATAAGGTTAATGTTATTACCTCCACAAGGTCGATGGGAAGCTGGTATGTTGGTTATGCATTTCCACAAACAAAAGAGCGATGAGGAAAATAAAACGGAGAGCATCTGAAGATTTTTCAAACCAGAAAATGAAAAAAGTATTTTTGAGTTATTTGGAGCGTGTCTATAAAGAGTAGAAATATATTCAATAATTTGAACTTTGTGGTATTGATTTAAAGAAATCTTATTGCATGTGTTTTGCTCATAAAGGTTTATTGAAGTCTTCTTTATGTGACTGCTAAGTAACTATCAATATTCTTTCCTTATTTCATTAGTCAAAGAAAATCGTAGCAAAAGAGAAGTTTGAAGATTCTCCTACAGAACTTGTCATTGAAGAGGAAGAAATTCATGAGAAAGATGTGGAGATTCTGCAGCAAAACATTTGGGCGGATTTACCTTCACATGATATGGATTACAGACTTCCGAGAACTTCGCTTCCGGTCGATAGTCATTCTATGTATCCCGACAACTATTCGAACGACATAGACAAATCGTATTCTTGGGCTGACGAAGTGAATGACTTAGGAGCATCGCCTTCGATTTTTACAGATAATTTGAAGCAAATAAAAAACATTAAGTCGGAACAAGCTAGCGATAATGATGATAATGCTGATGATAAAAGAATTTCTAGAAAAACCAAACAGAGGTTGAAAGAATCTAAGAAGGCAGACCTGAAGGCCAAACATCGTCTCAAAGTGTCTTTGAACAGCCAGTCTGCGACGGGATCAAGCTCTATGTTATTGGACGCTAAGATCCATCACATGCGAAGAAAAATGGAGAAAACTTCTGGAAAACCATTTCTTGCAACCCAAAACGGTGAACGTTCTGTCAAATCTGTTGAAATGATTAGAAAGAAAGTATCAGTGAAGGATGCTACTACTCAATCACCATCTATATCTGCCTTGCAAACATCAGACAACCAAATACCATCGTCATCAGTGTTGGATAGATTCCGAACAACGGATTCGGGTTCATCAAGTAAGTTAGTGTTACTACACAATTTGTAGTGTACTTCAATTAGACTATGGCTTCTAGAAATATTCTTTGAGTTCAAATATGGGATAAGAATGGATAGAGATTATATTTACTCACCACAGTCCCCCATCACTTATCTCAGGTCCACTCCCTGTTGTCAATGATTCGAATATAGTTGTGGTCACTCAACTCAAAGCCGAAATAAGTGGGCTCAAGAAGCAAGTTGGCAAAAAGGATCAAGAGCTGATTCAAAAAGACAAACAGGTTTTTAACACAAAAATTGATTAGGGAGCTTTTCTCTCGCTTTGGCATATCTCTGTTGTGCATGTAAGGTACTTTTCTTGACATCATTTACATATGTCTAGATATCTTGTATCAAAGTTGAACATTTAAGGGAGCAGAGAGATCTACGAGCAAAAATGAAGGAGCTCACTTCCAAACACATGGAAGCATTGGAACAATTGCAGGCAAAAAACGGAGATTTATTAAGGAAAGTTTCTCAGTTGTCGAAAGGAAGGGCGTGATGTATCGGAAATCAGCATATGACAGATTTTTGCAAGTGTTGTGTTTTTGTTCGAGATTCATTTTATACTTAACATACTAAACCTTTGGGCATTAACTTACAGTGTTTCCAATGGAGTCAATCATGTGCACGCTTGACCATATGGCCCTAAAATACTGTTCGGAATTGCTGAGCCAGTTGTGGTTTATATATAGTTTGCTCTGTAATTCTCATCTTTCATTATTAGGTGTTTTATCCCTATACAGTTCATGGACAAGGATATAATACGGTTGCAAATATTTTGGCTAGAGGACCGCTTCATCAGGTTTCTACCAAATAAACCTGGCACTTGATGAAAATATTAAAAATGATGTGTGAAATTTCCATGAGATTCACACATTGTCTGGGGAAAACTTAATGGATAGTCACAGTGAGATCTTACAGTGTAAGAGGCCTATCTAGATGTCATTCTTGCCAAATTCAGTTGTTAGTGAAACTTCGTCCCACAACCTTTTAATTCTAACAATTTATGCAATATTTACATCTAAGTCATATATCCGTTAAAAAAATCATTTGTCAATTTGATAGGATTTGATATTACTTTGGCCTGTTTTGATTATCCTCACAGATTTACAGAGTACACTTCTATTCCAATTTCATCAAACTGATGCTTACAATATTTAGCTCTTGCTTCATCAACTGTTGTTGCACTATGGTTTCACTGTAGGTTAATTCGATATCAGTCTTCAAATGCACTTAGCGAGGCAATGTTGAAGTAATTTTTACTGCTGCGTGTCTTCCTTCTGCAGCATCCACTATATTTCTACATGTTGTACAGATTAGGCGAGCAGGCCTTGAAATTTGCAGAGGCAATAAGTTTTCTAAACTGTTGATTTTAGCCGAAAGAATATTTTGTGGATCTTAAAAATTGCAAATTTGTACTGGACTTGAATTTTATTAAGATAACTCGATGAAATTAGCAAAATTGTGTCTGTTATACCTGCTGTCATATTGTGTTGGTAGCAAAGGTAATTCAGGTTGGTTTGCAGTGGTCTTACATCCTCTTTGCTCGGTTGGATCCTTTGAGAGAAATTTTTGAGTTGTTAGTTAGTCTTTGTTGCTAGTATACTCAAATTATATAAAGATGGATTTCTGTCTTCACGTCCATGACAATGATAAGTGTGGAGTAGTGGGTCAGAAAGGGGCCTTTTCGGTTGAGCTGAGAATTGGTATACTCACTATCAAGATTAGGCTAGGACCAGTGGTGTAGTGCTCCCGGAGAGCCGCTCCGCCACCTCTACAAGTGAATGATGGGTTAACAGTCAATAGTAGGCTTCCATTTTGGAGCTCTGGTACCTATAAAATTACCACTACACCCCTGGTTTTATATTGTCTTTGTTTACAGCATGTAATGTTGGTTTGCTTTGTTAGTTATAGAGCTTGCTCGAATCCCTTTAATTACTGTTGATGATCTACTGTAGTGGCTTTGAGGGTTGGATTCTAGGATAAGACATCGGTTATAGTATCATAGTATAATATAGTACTGTACAGAAATTTACACAACGAATACCTAGCGCCGCTCCGCCACCTTTACAAGTGAATGATGGGTTAACAGTCAATAGGATTATTATTTTCTTATATATTTAATAGTAAACCTGCTGGAATTGTGTACGTGCCCGATGCACTCACAGGTCAAACATTTGTAGGAATAAAGGCTATATCTTTGTAGCTCATGATTTTAAGCAGTTTCAGATGTTAGCAAAGTAGCGTAGGAACAGGTATATGTCGGCGTATAAGTCGACCAATAAATTTCCCAGGTGTATTTCATGTGTTGGTCTATATTCGCTGGATAAGTCGAGTATCTAGAATAAGGCAGCACCAATTCAATGAATCTTTTATACAAGTTGTGGAACAAGACTAACATGATAGAATTAGTACACTACTGTATGGATGTAGGCCTACCGTTGTGCGACTTCATATTCAAAATTAAGATTTTCGTCGGCTAAGAAACACACTATCTATTTACGGGCATCGTATTTCGTGTAATTTTCCGAAAAGGTATATATTTCAATGGAATGAAACTTCGGACGGAGAAGGCTGATATATCGATTAGTAGAAAATATTTCAAGGATCAGATTGATCTAAGTTTAATAATTAAAATCGCTTTACTTCCTACTCAAAATTGAGTTTTCCGTCGGCGAAGAAACACAGAATTAGCATAAATGAACATGTTCACGGTCGTACACGAAACAGTGCAGTTCGTGTACGTCCGTATAGGTACTACTTAAGAAAGTCCATATGGAACTTATATTCATACTCATAACCGACGCATCTTTTGAAGATACAGTACATTAAGCTGTTCATAGTTGGGAAAGCGAATATGGTAAGCAGCAACGCATCTATGAGCCTATTGCCGTCAGAGAGAAAGAACCAGCTGGAACGAAACTCGCTGTGAATGGCTGTGTTCATTACAGCACACGTCCTAAAGGTACCTACTTATAGTAGCGATAACATTTACGATTGTTATTGTTTCTTAATATATTCAGTTAATAAGTTCGACCCATAAGTGAACCCGCTGTTCACTCATCATTTGCAAATGTTATTTTTTCTTTAGTCATTACATTATTTTTCATTAATATTAGTAATATTCGAACATCTTTAAAGATCTATTACTACGTATAATATGCCGTGATTTTTGGGAGTTAAGAAATTGCCACTCTGATTCACTACTGGTCACATGTATGAGGAACAGTAGTAATTTCGCCGTCATGATAACGAAGTGTGAGGAACAGTGGTGTAGTGCTGCCTGAGCGCAACTCTACAAGTGAATGATAGGTTAACAGTCAATAGTAGGCTTATTATTTTCTTATACAGTATATTTAATAGTAAACCTGCTGGAATTGTGTACGTGCCCGATCCTGTCCATTTACGAGACGAACGGTGTGAGACAAACTTGCTAATCGTAGCAACATACCATTTTGGAGCTCCGGTAGCTCCGATACCTATAAAATTACCACTACACCCCTGGCTAGGACATACCGTATTTACTTGATTACAGGCCGCGACCTATATTGTTTGTTTTCGTCATTTCGTGCGGCTTACAAAAATACTCACGAATAGCGGTCCGTAAAGCAAGTTGCTCGGACAATGGTAGTTCGAGGTTCTACTGTACAGTATAATGTTTTTTTTTCATCATTTCGCGCGCCTTACATTTCCCCTTACCATTAACGTTCAAACTGCAATAGCTCGTGTTTAAGAATGACATTGACGACATTATCAATGACGATGATGACAGTGGATGTTAAAGTAGATAAAAAGTTTCATATCGTCTGCTGTTTGTGACATTGCCGTAGGAAAATTATCGAAAAGGCTTAGGTAGGCTACCCGATGTTCTAGTGCAGCTCTTTTTTCATCATTTCGTGCGGCTTATAATCGAGGGCGGCTTATATTTTTTTTTCATCATTTCGCTCACAATCGAGTAAATACGGTATTCTATCCTACTTTGGTTGTAGCACTCGACTTTATTGGAGGATATGCTCAAAGAATTTATACATATCTTGCCCGCACATAAGTAAATACATAGCAGAAGATGGATGTTATTACATTTAAAAATTCCAGATTGCAGTAAATGCAGTATGTAATTTGTCATAATATCTATTCTTTCTCCATGCCGATTTTGTGTAGACCGGAATACTACCAACTCGAACTCAATTACAAGTGGATCCGTTTTAAATTTACTTCTCGGTCATTGCGCCCGGAATTTGCCGATATCGTTCCGTACAACCTCTTTCATTTCTTCCGGCTGGATGGTTTACTTCTCTTTTCGCGATTTTTCTTTTCTGAACTTCTGTGATCTCGCCTCGTCCTGTGTTGTTTCTTTCGGCCATCTCGCTTCCGCTCTTTCGATCTATATCCGTCTTCTTCGTCGCTACTGCGTTTTGGAGGTTTTCGCGATCTGCTTCTGTCGCGCTCACCATTTTCACCACGTCGTTTTGAGTTCCTTTTCTTTTCCGTTCTCGTTTCCGTTTCTCGAACCTTTTTTCGTTTCTTTTCATCTCCCTCTTGTCTTGCATGCCTGCGGTTTATTTCCCTAAAAGAATCGTCGTCCGAATCCTCGCTCTTCCGTTTCTTCTTCCTGCTGGAAGATTCCCGATCGTGCTTTTTTCGATGAGTACTTTTTTTCTTTGAATGGTTTCTGTGAGATTTCATATCACGCGATTCTCCTTTGCTATTTCTTTCCTCGGTCTGATTACTGTTTATGTCTCTGTTGTGATTGATCGTGATTAAATCGACAGGTGGGGGAGATTGTATATCTTTTATAGGAACATCTTTATGCCTGTTGTTCTTCTTACTAGGCCTCTCCATTGTCCAGCTCTTTTCAATTTCGAGTTTCGTCTCTGCGTAATTATTCAATGCTACGGGCTGCATGAATTCGTACTTTCTGGTGCTAAATGGGAATTCTAAGTCCTTGCTGATCGTTGGGAGTACAACCGAGTTAGCGATGGAGGGATTTTCACCGGATTTATCATTTTTGAGCCTCTCCCTAAATAAAATGCGAAATAAGTTACATAATTGTAGATACAGATATACAGGGTGCCAGAGAAATTTGGATTTTAGTACTCCTGTATTTAATTTGATATCGTATTACCATTACCCGCCAAGATTTTTGAATCGCTTCAAAATATTTCATATCTACTGCGTTCAAAGTTAAGGATACGTACAGTTTTATCTTGTATCCAATGAGTAAAGCAATTATTATAATCAGTATAACTCCAGCCACGATCCCGGCATATTTTGCTGTTGCTTGAGAATTTTCGTTGTTGATCGGTTCAAAATGGTTTACGTTACGGCGAGGCGGCGATCGATATGGTGTTGGTGGAGGCGCTACTGCCTCTATTAGATATCAAAATTTCATATTGGTATGGGAACTTTAGCATTTAAAACAAAATCCATATATTTTATCACTGCTATTACTCTTTATATTGTGTATCGGCCTCTTTTTCATCCGCGGTGGTGGAACCCATCTACCTGGAAGCGTAGGTCTGTAAATGAATCATGTATTGTTTAAGAGGGGATAGTAGATGGTCTTTCTGTCAGAAGAATCACCGTACGAAAACAGAGCTGCTTGAAATATATAATATATGTATACTTGATATTTGGTTGTATTCGTTGTGGTAGTTGTGGCAAAGTTGTGAGAGGTATATAGTTGTTAGCTTCCAACTCTTGAGCCAGTTTCTTGTTCTGTGCATTGATAACGTCATTATTTTTGTTGATCACGTTGTTGTTATTTTTATCGACGACGTTGTCAGTTGGGTTTGGAAGTGTTGTCAGTGAAACTTGTGGTAACATATATTTCTTCCACAAACCTGCCGGATCGCGCACTAAATTTCAAAGAGCACGGAATATCGGATTTATATTTTACTACATACAATGCTATATGAAACAAAGTATTCCTAAAACTTACATTTCATTGAAGTATCTTCTTTTGTTTGCGTATACGTTAGTTTAAAACCTCGGTAGTTTAAATTGGTTCCTACTGAATTCGATTCCAGTTTGACCTTCAAAAGTTTTCCTGCATGAAATATTGTTTATTGTATTGCTGAGGGTCGAATCTATCTAATTGGAACGAAACCGTGTCTAAATTGTATATAGAAGAAGTTCGTTTATATTTTTCTTCTACAGTTAGCTTGTATCTTTCGAGTTATTTATTCGCAGCTGCTTGTGATTGGACCGCCGCTTAATTTGGCTAATATAATCCAGCCCCAATGTCTCTCAATTAACCGGAATCCAGTAAAAGTCTCATGTAATGAGTTTCATGTTACCGTTGAAGTGGTAATGCAACTCACCAGCTGAAATAATTTCTCCAGGATTGTCCTTTCCACACAACGGTCCAACTGACATCTCGTTGAACGTATCAGTGAAAACGAGAAACTGCCTCATGCAGGAGAAGTCTCGTTTCAAAGACAGGTCCCTCACTTTTATTTTGATACGAAAGTTCTCGCGTGCTTCAATACTGGAATATATTTATAAGAAGTTGGGTACATCATTAGAAATCATGAGGTGTACGTTGTGAGTAGTCGATTTGCTTACAGCCAAGTGCATTGTGTTTGATCAGCAAATAGGCCTGGGTATCCTGGACTCTCTAAATTCTTGATTTGTGCGGTGGCTTTTAGTCTTGTAAGTCCACATGCTGAATAAAACGTGAATATTTTAAATGAAATATAGACAATTTTCCGTGGCTCAAGATGAATGTGGATAGAGTTGTACTAGTAACTAGCAATGCGTAAACGGTACTAGTGAAGTAATGTGGGCCCTCCGAAACCCCGGTTGCGTTAGGGTACGTGGGTAAGCTTACTTTAGGCTAGGTTCGCTGTACCTGATCTAACCAAACGAGGCCTGTACTAATCCTATTCAAACATTGTATATTACTTCTGAACCTATTGCATTGATCAGATCAGTTATTATCATAAATAAAAGCATGATACTCACACGTTGTTGCTGTGTTCTTTGGCGATTTTACAGCGTAACTACCTTGACATACCAGCGACCACAAGATTACGAAAGCACTGATACTGCCTAGCATTTTATTGTATTACCTTATGTTCCATCTAAGCGAAAATACAGTTTAGTTCCAGTACACAAAAATATACCTCGTACCAGTGGTGCCCGGCAGCTAAAAGCAGCACCGCGGCTTTCAGTAATAATAACGTAATTATCACTGTTCGCTGGGAAAGTAACCGTTATTGGTCATAAATTTGGTGAAACGATTCAATAGTATTCACAAACATCGTAATTGTATTGCTGTAGTGCTCGTATCTTCGGGCGATTGTTAGTTCTTAAAATATTTAATCTTCTTACACTATTTATGTTATGTGTAGTTAACCAGTTGTTACTTGAAATCTCCATAATCCATAAACACCCGCCACTTTAAAATTTTCAGTTCAATTTAATTAAAAATAATTAGATGATTTTGGTATGTGGTGCGCAGTCATATTGCCATATCTTTTCGTTCAAATATTTTTTGCGTCTCTCTAGTTGTTAATTTTTGTAAATTTTCATTTGACGTTAACTGGCTAACAGTATTTGATCATCCGCCTCGTAAGTTTCAAATTCTGACTTTTATTGCAGTTAGTATTTGTTCGGTAATCAATCTTTACTTCTTTTCTTCTGTATATGGCATGCTATATACCGTATATATCAAAATCACCACACAAAGCTATATTTCCTTCACATCCTAACGCCTTTTTCCTCTCCTATATCTTATCACATGCTTTTGTAGCATGGAAAATATTAATTACTTTCGGAAACCTTTCAGGCCTGGCAATAACTTCATCTTACATCCAGCCAATTGTATTTACAACCTCCAAGACTAAAATCTAGCCTTCATCCTCGTAAAACATCGTTAAACATCATTTTAATCTTAGATGTATACCTTTTGGCGTTTGTAATCTAACTTAGAAACTGTCTTCTAGATGTTCCAGAATTAATAGTTATACCTTGTTTTTTTAATACTTGCCTCGGGCAGCAGAAGTAAGTTATGGCGACGCGTAGCCGGCGCGTATTCGTTCATTAATTTGAGTCCTTTTTCTCGGCGGAATATACGAAATCTTTGGTATATCGTGAGATCTAGATAACGCATCGCTCTCTTCTAATAAGGAAATAATTCCACGAATTAATCTAATAATTCATGTCGTATTAATCTCCGATTTTTCTATATATTTATCATGGAAAACTTTGAAGAGACCAAATATCCAAATGATATTATTCTTCCATTCATTGCCAGAATCGGCTTCACAACTATTACACATTTTGGGTACTGATTTTGCTCTGGTACTTTTTCTATCCTATGCTAGCATAACAGAAGATTTCTTCGATTCACTTTGTTTTTGATTTTATGAGGTTTATATTCATTATTTTCACATGTGTATTTCTGCATATGCTTGCTTTGTCTTTCGCTGTTTTCACGAGTAAATTCTTGATTACGTCTGTTTAGCCACAGGACCTAAGAAGAATAGTGTTAGTGCTGTTCCTTCCGAGTGTCGTTTACGCTTATTGTTTGTCATGTTTGTCGGCGTACTTACGGTATTTATAAGACGTTTGGTCCGACCTACGTCTCGACTTCTGTAATCAATTAATGACGTAGTGCGATACATTGCTGCAAATGTGAATAAGCCTGATCTCCGAACCACAGATATACACAAATATAGTATACATGAAAGATTCGCAGTAAATTTATTTAAAAAAATTGAAACAGTTACAAAAATAGAAGTTGTACTTTTAAAATCTTCACTTCACTTTAGATACTCTCTCTACTCTCTTTTTCGGAATATTGGAACAATAGCATATCATAAATTGTCCTTTGTGGGTTTTTAGGCCAACTATTGTTCGGTTCACGCCCTCACAAAATCGTTGTACATTCGACTCGCACATTATATCCCCGATTAAATTGGATTCAATTGAATTTGGCAGAAGATCGTAACATTTCCTCCGTTGACTTCCCATGTCATCACTAAACGAATTTGTTTCTGTAGAAAAAATAAATATTTATTAAAAGGATTGGCATCCGTTCGCCTTTTTGTGACTGGCCTGCAGCACTGTCTGTAGTCAGGCCAGTGAAATGATTGATAAAATACTGTACCCAGCAGAAAGTCATGTCGGATTAAACGACGCCGGAGAATGGATGACCGTCGGTACTAAAATGAGGCAAGGTGAAGGGGTAAAGTTATAAAGTATATCGAAAGCAAAAATTATTATTTATAACGACAATATTTCCTCCATTAAATTTCCTATATAATGAGCGAAACTTTAAAGCTTACCTCTTGATCAATACATGATACTCGCCCAACATACAAAACTAATGCAAGAAGCAAAACTGATTTCATGCTGAACGACATACTGTTTACTGTTCTCCGTCCAATGCTGAACTAATTTTCCAGTGCGTGGTTCTTTTATACACTCCGGCACGTGTATAACACGTCTCCTTTTCGATTTAACTGGGGAGTAACCCGGTGTTGGTCTCAAACACTGTGATTTGTCGTGAAGATATACAATGGCAATTGTCAATTTGAAGGAAAACAATGAGTAGACACCATAAAATTTGGGGATATTACCCGGTGTCGTTCATCTCAAAAAGTGTATGGCAATTTTTTTTACCATGGCGCAAGAAATTTGAACAATATGATTGTCGTGGAGATATACGATGGCAATTGTTTATTTAAAGAAGAACAATGAGGTGCCACAAAAGAATAGGGAATAATATTTTGCCTTACTGATCGCGTAAATAACTGAAACCGTTTAATCGTTAGTGTACTGCAAATACCAAACTGACACTTCAGCACGTGCTTCATACATGGCTATGTATAACACTGACGTATGTATCCTTTTGTTTAACCAGGGAAATCACTCTGTATTGTCCCCCAAAAAGAGTTTAGCATGAATTCTAAACTATGTGCTTTGTTGTGAAGAGATACAATTGGATATCGAATGACAATTGTCTAAAAGAAGAAAGAGACGTAATAGTAGACTGGGGGAGAGTAGAGTAGCGTAGAGAGTAGGCGAATCCGTGTATTTCCTTATGCATTCTGATGTTTTTCTTCGTACATTTTGGTGTAATAGTCCAAGATTGCTATTTATGTCCTATGTAAACTTTGTTATTTTTCGTTGAAATTAAATTTAATTAATCCATGTGAACATTAATTGGATTGTAAAGAATCTAAAATGTCTGCGGAAGCATATTTCAGATCTATCTGGCGTGTTGATATATATATATATGTAGACAGTAGAATACGGATGCCTATACTTGTACTTTATTGAGGTAAACTTTACTTGGTAAAAGAATAAAAATTAATGAGTTCGTAACAAATAAGCATACGAAACTATATTTTACGGATTTAGATATACCGCAATAAAAACTAAGTTAAAAATACAGTTCAAAAAAACCCATCCACATATCATCATAAGATGATTCTTGAGGTAGTTATCTTCATATTCTGCTTCAATAGCCTTCTTTATTTACACCATAATAAGATAAGCAATATACAATAAGAGTTGTACAGAACTTCATACGAGGTAATGTTTGTAAATTGACATCCATGTCGAAGGCGTGACCCAATCTTCCAGGTCGCCTGTCAACTTTTTAAGCACTTCCGTTTGATTACAGATCTTGGACGCTGGTCCAGATGGAAAATAATGCGCGTTTATGGCAATCTGCGACACGTAAAATTTCCCGAGATCTTTTATCGGTGTGCTGTTCTTAGATTGTACTGAGAACTCCAACCAAAATTCCCAGGGTGGAGATTGCAGTCCGGATCCGTAGTATACGAAGTAGCTATCTGAAAAATTAGTTATTTAAGCTACAGTGGCTTTGTCATATGAACTGAAACTGAACTGTGTGGCGAATGTCTTAGAAATGGATTCATATTAACGATACATCTAGTTTATACCTCGTACATTGTTCAGCTCTCTTTTGCACTTAAGCATCAGATATAGCTTCAGTTTTACTAACCTTCTAGTTGCTCGGATTTTCCGATACCAAAACTGTTTAGCGCTTTCCTGTGGTCACCGTCAAAGGACCAGCCGCTGAGAGTCGACTTAGTAGTATTCGAAATGTAGGGACCTATATTAAGGGTCATATGCGTGGAGCCTGTCACTAAAATGTGGACACGGACGCGGGAAGAAGTTGGCTGGTCTGTAGGAAGAAGGAATTTCTTGTGTTATGAACGTAATGGTAAGAATAATGGTTGAGTATAAAATGTTACCGTTGTCCTCAATAATGTTGGAGCGTTTTATATTCATGTGAAATGGATTGTCTTTCATTATCTTGTTAAATGGTGGCTCGGCTGGGATGTATTTGTAGCGTTTGACAACCTCTTCGAATGGCACAAATGGACCGATTTCACAGAAAAGTCCTAAATATACATATTTTGTGTGAAGCACGTCGATATTATTTCAAGATCTCGTAAAAAAAACTCTGAAAGGGCCTACTACAAGCTTATTACTGTTTGAAAACACATTTATCCTGTAACCACCCCAAAAGGAATTGTACGTATGGATTGACTCTATGTGTATATAGTTATAGCCTTCATTTTGATATCACTTTATCGCATTTGCCCTTTTATGCGACTGACTCCTTCATCGTCTGGAAGGTAGCAAACTCTGTCCCGACCCACCACTTCTTAAAGTGACTCGGATTCATCTATCCCGGTTATCTAGCTCTGGTCTTTGTAGATATATTGATATTTATCTTTACCTTTGCAATCTTGGGTATACTTTTCATTCATGAAATCATCTGAGCCAATATGATGGCGTTCGGCATAGTCTGTGTAGATAACGAGTACTCCAGAATCGTTCTTGTAAACTTCATTATTTATGTTAAGAAATTCACGCTGCATATGCTGTAAAATGTGGGCATTAAGTTGTAACCATGCACTCATACATTGGTATTTCATTTTATGGTCAATATTGGTTGTATATTCACCGAAATTATAATTCGCTTTGGAGTTGGATTAGTCGGATCACCGTTGTAAGGGAAACTATTCCCGGTAAG
>QXVX01008716.1:192737-212459 GCA_013436065.1 Halocynthia aurantium | reverse complement strand
CATTATGCATCAAAAAAACAGTATTTTGAGTATAAAAAAAACCCCCCCCCCCCCCCCTCGATTTTGAAATGAATCGACAGGCTATTATAGCCTTTGAAAAACATCCATTTTCATCCTTTTTTTTCAACAGTAATGCTCTTAGATAAAAACATTTCTACATGGTTACCGCCGTAGAAACGTCTCATGGCTTCCTGAATATGTGTTGGTTTTAGCGCCAACTTGTAGCTCAAAATACTTGGTGATTTAGCTGCAGTAGACTCAGTAGATTTTGTCGTTTTCTGGCCGAGGAACTTCCTCCATCAGTGGAGCTACTTTCCAAATCAGAATCGGTTTTAAGTTTTAACCGATGAAGAATCTGTTAAAATTTATACCAGTCAATGCAACTATTAATTTCCTTGTCTAATCAGTTATACAGATGTGGAGGCGAATAGTGATGGTACATAAACAGCAAGGAACCTATAAACACTGATCTACAAAAAAAAAATTTTGTTACACTTTAAAATGTTAGTAGCTAAATTTGGTGAACTGAAAAAATGATACGTGATTGAAAAAATCTGACACCAGATTTGGAATCAGCACACCAAATATAGCTAATAACAACTAACATTTTAAAGTGTGCGAAGAAAATTATTTTTTTTTACTAGTGAAACACTTGATCGATAGAACTTGAACGATAGAATTATAAAAATATATATCTCAAAACCTAGACGTGATTGAAAAAATCTGACACGAGATTTGGAATCAGCACACTCAAATTACATAGAAACGGTTGTTAGTTTTTCTTGTAGATCAGTGTAATCATAAACAGCAAGGAACTATAATCACTTATCATCCAAACGATATACAGGTTATACATACTTAATACTTCTGCACGATCTGGGAGTGATGTCGATGCATACAGCGGCATGTGTCTTGCGTTTGGTTCACTTTCACACGGGAGAAGTGGAGGAATGTTTTCTGATCGAACTATCAAGGCATAGTCGACCAATTCACTGATCTGAAACAATAGAATGTTTAGTAGCAGTAGTTTAGTATTTTGAGTAGCACTGGTTTAACACGTTCTCTCCCAGGCCATATTTTAAAAACTCTTCTGATGTAGCAGCACCTTTTTTTAGAATATTTGATTCTATCATACTATAAATATATAGTTTTGTAATCATTGAATACTATATACCCTTTCGTATTTCTTTCGTGAAATAATGCATTTTATCTCACAAAATGGAATGGAACAATATTTTAGTTCATTTGTAAATGAATTATTTCTTGTTTATGGTTGAAGAAAGCAGAACACCAAAATAAAACAGAATTATACATACAATAATATAACTATAAAACATAACGAATGTGCCACGTAGTTTGGCAAAAGTAAGCGTTAATACCGAGAAAGTTCAGAAACATTAAAACAGAAGTAATTCATTTATGATTCACAAGGCTCTTTCAGAAATGCCGCTGTCGCTCACATATGAGTCACTTCTGGTTTAAATGGTATGGACCTTAAATGCACTGTCGCTCACATATGGGTGATGTGGTAGCGAAAGTGTTAACTTGTTATTCAAACAAAGATGAGGTAACTGTGGGCCGGAGTTAACTTTATATAATAAATATAAGAATTTTATATGCTGGCAATGTTCCCTGTAAGATGCAGCGACGTATCTGTTCACATCAAAATGTGCAGATTTGCCGCTTGTTCATATTCATAAAATACCACTATTTTTGGCTACGTAAACTTATGTCACTTCCCAAGAAAGATGACTTCCCCAAAAATAAATGCTGCACAGTGACTTGAATTTAAAATTAAAGGGTACGTTGTATGATGGTAATTGCCAGTGGCGGCTTATGGAAACATAGAATGAAGGGACTGCAAGCGCTATCTTTTCATTCAATGCCAGCTTTGTAAATACTTCACTGAGTTCACTCTACTTTTCATTGTGACAGTTTATCAGAGAGTAATTGAAGTATTCAAAGCAAGGATCACTTCATGACTGTTGTTGATTTCAAACTTCCTGTTTCCTGTGCCAAATACTCCAAAGCCTCCCAACCGTAGTTTGTAGGTCGAAGGTCAATTTGCAGGAGGTTGAAATCGAACCAATCACAAAACGATTTCTTGGTTCGCGACCCTGATATTGTTGAAAGGAAAAAATCAATTAAAAATTGAATGGGAACAGAAGAAATGATATTTATAATTTAAAACCACATTCTTTGATTACCATTAAGTCTTTGACAATCTTAATTAGCACCAACTCTTTAACTAACTGTGGAATGGAAATGAAAGAAATAAAATCTTTAATCTGAATACACACCTTTGATATTTCCAAAGCTGACTCGCCTGCACTTCACATATTCCATGTATTCTGTTTCATTCATATTCCTCGTCTGAATTTCTGCTCTCTAAAAAAAATTTATCAGAAATTATACAGACTTCGGATCTGTATGTATAGCATTGTTTTGCAGTTACATAATCATACGATAATATCAACAGCTTATCTATATTATTAATTATCATATATCAAGTATCAAGTATGTTGGAGCCAACTTTTCAAGTCAAAATATGGAGTTCACTTTAAGTAAGGCCCTTCGAAAAATGCCTATGGGCGTATAAACTGTTTGTTTTAATTCTTTTAGTTCGAAAATTTGAAATACGAATGAGCCGATGTTAGTTCACTGTAATGAATTCTCAAATAAAACTAGAATTGTACACAATTATGCAGAACTCCCATTGTTGTCAATTGTGAAGTTGTCACATTATCACTACTTGCATCACCGTGCTTAGTTCACATCAATCAGGGGTATCATCTACATTCTAACTTGCGTGTGTTCCCACAACTATTGGCTCAAAGTATTACCATCATTAGTTGCCTATAATGTTCTACTCCCTATCCCTATCCCTAAATTTGCAATATACGGGAAAGCCCATGCAATAATAGAATGTGAAGTTGTAAACGTAATATACAGACTTTTCGTATGTTGTAATGAAATGAAAATGGCGGGCACCTGTCCTAGATTGACGGATGAAAATCCTGTTTACCGGCAATATCCGGGTTCCATCTCGAATTTTCTAGAAGGATGTGAATCCTTCTCCCCAACTCTCTCAAGGCATTTGAAGTGGCGAAGTTAACAATTTGCAGAAACTACCGGATTTTGTTGAATATACGTGATCGATCATACAGTAGAGGTAAACATTGGCATCAAAGAATTAAATAATAAAGTCAACAAGCTATAACAATAGGCTCCGGGTGATATCAAGATATAGAACAGGATTTCATTTCACCATGAACAAAGCTGCAAACTGAAAACGTAATATCAAAAAACGTTGTTAAGTAACAATATCCAAATAAAAAGAATGATATCCAGGATATAAGGCAATCTTGATCTGTGAAATATGGAAGAGCGTACTTATAGTCGCAACAATACAATCTTATCTCCGTCGTGCGCCAAGACATATTATTATCATGATGTCGTGGGGTAACATGTTCTCGGACAAAATTCCCAAAATGCCTTTCCTAATCTACAGAAAATGAATAAAAAAACAAAATACAGGATATAGAAAATATAATACCAAGCGTTTTAATCAATGCTTGGATTAGGTTAATATTTCACAGTATTTTTATTTAAAGGTTTGTTGTATGGCTGTAAAGATAGTTAGGGGATAGCTCTTTATGTCCAAAGAGGACATAATTTCTCATGCACAGTATTTCGATGATCGTGTAATGTTTTCACAAAAAAACATATATTTTTTTCAAACGTTATTATGGCGCCACCTTGAATACAATTTACTGACGCAGTTGAAACAGAAATGCAAACACTTTCAGACAACTAATACGTTATCAAGAACAATCAGCCATCCCGGATGCAAATAGACAAAAGATCTACCAAGTAAGGTATATATAGCGTGAACTCACAGAAAATATCGTCAGTTGGGAACTTACAAGTCCCACCAAAAATTTTCGTTATTAAAAAACGTTGCTATATATAAACGGCGTATCAGATATTGTGAAAATATCTACAAGGAGCATGGCGGTATCAAACTACTGCATTGCTGCTGTTCTGCTTTGTGTGGTAGTGTTAAAGTAAGTATACTCTCATTATTTTTATAAATTTTATAACAAAAACCTCGCTAATTCTGCAACGCAATATAGTTAAGGAATGGTAAATATAATACGGTATAATAACCCAGGTTAGTAAACTCAATGAAAATATCGGGCAAAAAAACACCAGTCGACATCTGATTGGAGTTACATTTACCCGATCGTGGTGTCAAATCGTTTAAGGTACGATTGTAGCGACTGGGTGTGTGTGTGAAGGTTGCGTTATATCTTTTACAAATCGAGTTCGGATAATACCGTAATTTGGAACAGTGGCCAAATATAAGTTCAACACAGTGCTAGTAAGATATAATATCAAACTAATTTTGTACCTCATGTAATACCTATTTTGAAATAATTTGTGGCAATATTTTACTTCTCATTATATATTACATTTAAATATAGTGCTCATCAAGAAATAATGCTTGGTAAAAACGATCTTTTTCAATGTTTTCATCGTACGCAAACTTTCAACGCTTACGTAGTATTCAATGGTTGAACACAAGAGACTTTATAAATGTTAAGAATATAGTGCAGTATGGTATGAAAAAACGATCATCAACGTACCTTCGTACCGTACTGTATTGTATTACTAGCCTAGCTTATCGACATTGTTGTGCATTTTCCGATTCCCGAGCAAAAAGAATGTTAAGATCTACTACGAGGTTCTACCGATATATGAATGTTAAAGTAATTTATACTTACGTTTTATTTTATGAAAACTTTTTCAGGCATGTTGCTGCACAGGAAGGTAAGTCGGTCATTTGGTTTTAACGAAGACTCCCGGTGGCTTCACTCTTACTGATATTATGACAAAAAATCTTCTTTGATCGTTATAATTATATGCTTAATTACAGCGGGATGTGCTATAAATGTACCCCTACCACCATACGGTAAAATGGATTGTTCAACGTCTCCCGACGACGGCATTGAGACCTGCTATTTCTACTGCCAAGATGGATATGTACTAGAAAAAGAGGTTCCCACGAAATTCAGATGCGAAAAGGGAAATTGGAATCCAAAAATGAGCGTTGTGTCGTGTTTAGGTGAGTAAGCACTACATTTGCTTAACCTTAATTGTGCAACTATAATATGCACTTCATCCGGGCCAGGCTATCAATACAAAAATATATGAGTGTTAGCCTGGATGAAATGACAACGCCGAACCTTTTGTATAAATGTTAGTCTTTATGGTTGAAAGGAATACTTACCATCGTGTTATTGGCCTGGGGTGGCAGTGTATTATTTTTTTTCACAGTCACAAACATTCAATATAGTTATCCCCATTGTTGCAAACTATCTAATAAGCGTTTGTTTGGAACACGATAAAACTCACAAGGTATCTCAGCAATATTTGTTACATTACAGAGGTACCAGAAAACTTACCTATCTCGGAACCTCCGATCCAACTTGCTCACTGGCCAGGTAAATTCCTTATACTTTTTCTCAGCATGCATTGCATGGTCAGGTTTATGTTGAAATATGTCTTGTCTCATTAGAACCGTCCTTGATGCAATACCAGAAGGTATGTAGCTCATGGGCCCAGACCCATTATCGAACATTCGATGGGGTGGTCTACACGTTTGAAGGGTCGTGTTCATATCTTCTGGTCGGTGATTGTTTGGACGATAGTTTCTCCATACACATCACTAATGACAAAAAGTGAGTGTCGTGAGAAATAATTACGTCGTTTTGTTGATAATTGAAAAATTCATTCTGTATTTTTAGTTGTGAACCTGGAGTAGACATGAAATGTCATCGAACGATTTCCATCTATTCTGCCAATATTCATATCACAATGTCACAGTCTAAAGACGGCTCTATTCAAGCGTATACGGACGAACACAGCATACTTATCCCAAGTATGAAGCACGGGTTACTCTTTCAGAAGGCATCTCAATACGTCATTGTCCGAGGCCTTGATTTCACTTTGAAATGGGACGGCGAAGATTCAATATTCGTCGAGGTACATTCAGTTTTAGCCTGTAGTGTAATGATAAATGATAAGTTGGGAAAGGAACTATGGTAAAACGTTCAAACTACCGTATTTAAACTATTGAAATGTTGTATGTTGTATCTACTTTTCGGACAACAGGTGGCTCCGAAACTCGCCAACAAGACTTGTGGTCTTTGCGGAGTTTACAATGGTGACGCATCAGATGACATGCAGAAGATGGATGGGACTACAACCACAAGTCCCGCACTATTCGGCAATAACTGGGCAATGACAAAAGCTGATGAATGTAAAACGGTGAATTTTCCTATTCATAATACCTTCTTATGCTTATCAATCGCTTTTATCATTAGACGGCTGCACAGATGCTACGGAACGATATTACTGCGTTTCAGCCGATGAAGATATTCTACAGGCCGCTCACAAATTTTGTGATCAACTTTTGAAAAATATGGACTTTTACCAGTGTAAAGAGGTAGCACTTTTAATTTTTACCCCAAATGCCGAAAAATGTACCAGTTCTTACAAATTTTCAGTGAGATAGTATTCATTTTCGTAAACCATCAAAGGTCGATTCTTGAAGTGATGGCGCATTAAAAGGCACATTAAGAGTCATCATAAAAATATTTTGGTAACTAGTAAAATAATTCTGAATACTTTTACTTCGGAACCTAATCGCATTCCTGGCCAGTGTTATGATGAGCATGCTGGTAGCGACATTACATTATAATGACTACCCCCCTCTTCCCCAAAGCTAACAAATAAACGTCTTTGAATCAGACATACTAAAAATCACAAATCATAACAACGCCCATCATGCCCAATGTTTTATTTATTAATTTTTAGTTTGTCAATCCATTCCCGTACTATCAAATGTGTTTGGAGAGCGTATGTAGTAGCCAAGGACGAACCGAATTCGCATGTCCCACCATGAAAGCATATTTCCGCGAATGTCATCGATTAGGAGGAAGAGTATCATGGAGAAGTGAAGAATTTTGCCGTGAGTACATTGGACATATATAGGCAAAATTCGCACTCAAATGAGAATTTGAAGATTTCATGTTTACAGTATAAACTATGTTCTAAGTCGTTCGGTCGGAACATAAAAATTAATAAATGTCAAGAAAAACCTATATCTTATATATTTAATGCACATTCTCTGATTCTCCGAAATCTGTGAAACTTACACTAAACTTAAATCATATTTGAGATATTAATTACCAAATTATGAATGACTTTGTATAACTGAACTTCTAATTCTCTTGAATCAAAATATTCTGCAGAAAAAAGTGAATCAATGAATATTTTTTTTACCTAAGCAGGATGTTTGTAACAACTTTCGATAACGTTCAAGAATTGCTGTGTATTAATATATTGCCTAATTCTTCTGCATATCCCCATTTAAGCCTACATCAGTCCTAAAGGAATGAGTAAATATTGTACCTTTGCGTATCCGGGTTCTTAGACGAATAAAAGTGCCGGGTTGGTTGCTTTCGTCAGCCAAACCTATATTCAATTCAAACGTTCCGCCTGATTCTATACGGAATTGCAATGATCGTTGTCATAATGGCTAGGTCAAATCAAACACGGACACGAAAACAGGATACTAGAAATAAAACAATTTTTAGGCTTTGAAAAAATAGTGTTTAAACTTTGGTTATCTACAAATAATGGATTTGCGTCACATTGATAGATATGCATTGTTAGGTCACCCGGATACATCACTGAATCCGGATACTAATGCGTTATTGTGGTATTATTGAATACTTGTGTAGGCCTACTTCAAACTTTGTTTTTTGAATAGTCTGTAAGGATTTCCCATATTTATTGTTATCGATAAATTATTATCTGATTGCGTGAAACAACAAACTTGGCAAATGCGCTAGGAGTATAATGGATCACATCGTTAAAACTGTATCGATAGTATTGGTGAAGATATTCCATTATTTTATATTAAATAATTATACTAGAAGAAACCCATTGCCCACCGGCAGTATTGAATCCAGCGCTGTCGTTGTAGTAGATTGAATATATGACAATGTTTCAAACCTTTCGAATTTATAATAGATTTATTCTAGAGATCTCCACAACATCAACGTATCGTGTGGCGTGGTTAATGTTGCATATACTTGTACATAGTTATGTGTAACATTAACTATGACAGAGGGTTGCATTGTATAGATTACTAGAACAGTGTGTCATTCTAACCTCTGGGGTGACTCGAGCCCTTGTTTTTCCCTACCTCCGTACCTGAACCTATTACGTCTCATAGACTTCCGTAAACTTTAAAGAGGGATTATTAATAAAGTTCACATTACTATTATTACATTATCTACAGCACTTCATTGTTGTTTCTTGAAAAATTTTGATCGTTTTTGAGTTTAACGGTAATCACTGAATTAAATGCGTGATCGAACTTAATTTTAATATTTTTCTGTATGCATTATTCCCCGACATTCACACTTGTAACGCCAGTCAAATTCATATCCTAGTACCTGTATAGTACAAGTACAAAATAAATAACAAAAAAGCTCTATGAAAACCGAATTTCAATTTCGGTTTGAATTTTTTAATGTCCTGCAACTGCTAATCCAGTACATGAGCATTTGGCGAAAAATTTAAATATCCGTATTATCCATAGTTCAAAACTGATTATGAAGTCCAGCTATTACAACCTTAACATCTTTAGCTCAGTGAGCTAATGTCCCGCCAATGGGAACACAGGCTGTAACTATATATGAGCGAGTAAAACTTCGCAACTTCGTTATTCAGAACTAACTTTTATTTATAGTCGAGTTTACCTAATGCCAGCAGTGTTTCCAACTTAAGACTCATGTAAAAATTCGCAACTTCTCGAGATCAATATGACACACAAAAGTTGGAGAATTTTCAGTTTACATACATTACGTTAATAGTACAGTAGATTACCATATGGGTTATTTTTGCAGCTGCAACCTGTCTTAAGGGAATGATATACGAAGACTGTGGAACCTCTTGTCCTAAGACATGCAAATCTGCGGTGTACAATTGTGAACAAGATCGTTGCATCGATGGCTGCCATTGTCCAGAGGGTACAGTTCTTAACAATGGTACATGTATCAAGCAAGATGATTGTCCTTGCTATTCCAGAGGCAGAGCATTCAAACCTGGAAAGAGCATAAGACAAGATTGTAACAAATGGTGAGATTAGTATACAGTATAGTGATTTAATTTATTCATGTAGTCTACAAGTTGCAAACTAGTAAGATTTGAATTCTAATTTCAGCACTTGCTATGGAGGTAAATGGAGTTGCACTGAAAATGAATGTGCAGCAACCTGTAAAGCGATTGGAGATTCACTGTATTCCACATTTGATGGAAAAAGATTTAGATTTAAGGGAGATTGCTCATACATTCTTGCCACTAATAAGTAAGTTCAAGAAGACTTTACAATTTTAATCTATCTTTGGTCTACAATTGGTACAGTGTACCAATTGTACCAAGATGTATTTTAATTTTGATTAGCTACATCATCAAGCCTTAGTTCATAAATCATTGTGGCAACTCTGTGTTAATTTTTGTATTTGAATCATTTTAGGGAGGCAACAGACTATCCATTCAGTATTGAAATTGAGAATCAAGACTGCCTGCAAGGAACGTCTGAATGCAGTAAAATTACCACTGTAAAATATCAGGGCAAAATAATTAAACTGCATCACAGCTTCCAAGTGTCTATCAATGATGTCATCATATCTATGCCATACTCCAATAGAGATATCAAAATCTCCATGGCAACATCTAGTAATGCTATGGTAAATTCATAAATTCATTTTTAAAAGCAGAATTTTGTGATACGATTGGCTTACCGAGTATATGAATCAATTGGATCTAAGCAATTGTTTATAAAGTTTCTTTCCTAAGACCAATAAGAGTCTGTTCAAATTAAGAAATGTATGCTCATTGTTCTACTATTCATTAAAATACATTTGTAATATCCATGCAGTACTTCAAATTTCTATTTATTTTATTTTTAATTTTTTTACCAATAGTACTCGCAAATTCAGGAATTTGTATAGCAAGTGAAAATATTATATTTAATACCCCTTTTGTTTTTCAATAGGTTACCCTCAGTAATGGATTAGTAGTATTATGGAATGGAGTTGAGCGTCTATACATATATGCACCACCATCATTGAAGCACAACACAATGGGTTTGTGCGGTACCTTCAATAACAATCAATTGGATGATTTTTATAGCAAACAAGGTGATATCGAAACCAATGTTAAAGCATTTGGTAACAAATGGAAGTCGTCGCTTGGATGTGGGGATGTTAGTGTAAGTTAAATTATCTAAAGAAATTATTTACCAGTACAGAGAGAGACTTGATAAGAAAAGGTTTAAATTTTAAATTTAGACTTCTTTGGATGTCCACGATCCATGTGATCTGTATGCCCAACTTCATCAACCAGCAATCAAAGTCTGCAGCATTTTGAGAGGAGATCCTTTTACAGGTACAAAGTAAATAATAATTATGTTAGGCACTTCATTCGAAATATTCAAGGAAATGATATTTATGGTTGTAAGTTGTTATGTAATAAATATCACTTACTTTCCAGCATGCCACAGTGTTGTTGAAGTAGAACAATACATTAAAGACTGCAAGTTTGAATACTGTACATTGAAGGGAAAAGCTGCAAGGAGTGTATGTACTTTATACAGCGATTATGCCAAGTCATGTGCTGATAGAGGTGTGATTATCGACTGGATGAACAAAGTAGATTCGTGTGGTAAGAATATTTTCAGCTTACACTTAATTAGGATATTGTGTTCAATATTTCAACAAAGCTATTTTATCTGACAGTATCTACTTGTCCCGGGGACACAGTTCATACGCAGTGTGGCTCAGCTTGTGGCGGAACATGTGCTTCTCTTTCTCAGACTGACACTACTTGTATTAGCACTTGTGTTGATGGTTGTGTATGTCCAGGAGGTAATGTATACTATGTTATGTATTGAAAGTTACAGTAACATAAAGGAGATAAGAAATAATAGAATAATGAAGCATGTACATTGTTTGAATATTGTAACCCTTACAATCATCAAATGTCTACTACAAATGCCATCGATATTGAAGTAAATCATACAAAATCCAATCCATTGTGAACATTATTATTCAGATTTGCTTCTTGATTTTGATAAACGCACATGTATACCTGCGAAACAATGCAGCTGTGAAAAAGATGGAAAAATCTTCTCACCAGGAAGTTATGTGCAAGAAGGTTGCTCCATGTGGTAAGGATTCCTAACAAAAGATGTTCAGTCTTTACTGTTTTACTCAGGCATGATATATCTTACCTTTGTTTTAGCCTCTGCTCCGACGGACAGTGGGCTTGTGAAGAAGTAAATGCTCTTTGTGAAAAAAGCTCTTGCCCAGAAAACATGGAATTCAGTGATTGTCCAACTGGTTGTCCACAGACTTGCGATAATATGGAATCTAATTATGATGTAAGGACATTTGTATCATATAAATTATTATCATTAACAATCTATTTGATATAGTGTGTATACTTGTATTTTAGTTACACCCCCATTTTGTAATATTTCCATATATCGGTATTGACCCGTCTAAGATGTGTTGTCAAAAAAGAAATATTATGAAACTGTCAGTCTTTCTATAATTGATTATATTCAATGCCAATTTATAAAAAAGTAGGTACATATATATTCCATCTGCCGTATTTGATAGCCTAATAAAAATAGACTTCCTTAATTTCATGCACCTCTCACCTATCTACGATATGTGATAAAACAAATTATTGAATCCAATTTCACCTTTTGACAGTGTGTAACTGATTACTGCAATCCTGGATGTCAGTGTATCGAGGGATACGTTTTGAGTGATAGTAAATGCGTGGAACCAGCCATGTGTCCTTGCTATCATGGCGGAAAGAGCTACAATGGAGGGGAGACAATTGCAGTTGATTGCAATACATGGTACTAGATTTGATTTAGACTAATTAGTTTCTTAAGGCGATTATCAAATTGCTTTCGAGTCTTTAAACATATTGCTTGAATTAAACCAGCACTTGCAATGGGAAAACATGGGATTGTGATAATAATATATGTCCGGGAGAATGCACATCATTTGGAGATCCACATTTCAAGACGTTTGATGGGAAGAGATTTGATTTCCAGGTAACTATAGCTTCAATATACGGTTCCATCATATCTAATTCATTGAAGTGAAGATAAAGCGAAATTATGCATGATAACAGGGTGAATGTGAATACGTCCTTGTACGAAACAAAGAATCTTCCAATTTTGAATTCAATGTTACTGTGGAAAACATACCTTGTGGAACAAGTGGAGTTACCTGCACAAAGAACATAGTATTCACTGCGGGTAATTTCAGAAACAAAATATTGGCTATTAAATTAATTTTTTTTTAAACTAATATGGATATTTTCATCTTACTAACTTTGTGATAGGTTCAGCGAGCGGTGTCCAAAAAATTACTCTTGTACGAGGTGCTCAGGTTACAGAGATTGCTGGATCAAGTGATGGATTCAGCATTTGGTTTGCTGGCACATGGGTGTTTGTTGAACATAAGTTTACCGGAACAAAAGTCAAATGGGATCGTGGAACAAGGATCTCAGTTATGCTTGATCCTAAGCACACATCTGAAGTAATTAAACACTATTATTCAAGATGTAAAAAATTAAAAAAAGTTTAAGACTTGAGTCTTATGCATCACACAAATACTATATGTATATATATACTAGCCTAAATAGGTCTACCTTGCATTACTGGGTTTAGGATTACAGCCATTAATGGGAGATCTTGCTACATTGTGACATCATGGATCAAAATTAAAAGCAGTAACAGTAACGAGATTGTTTATGTGATTCAAAAGTTCGAGAATCTAGCAGATGTGGTTCAACACTTTAAGCACTAATTATCAGTTTGTTTATTACTCAGATATCCGCATTCCAATAACAAATCATTTAGCCCAATGACACATCAGAAACTCTGTGCACAAACTTAGCTTTCTAGTGTGTATGGATAGGTTAACTTCATAAAAATATACACACACATACATGAATATAGATACAGCAATATTTTTTATATACTGTTATCGTTCAGGTTGAAGGATTGTGTGGAAATTTCAACGGCAACCAAAATGATGATTTTACAACACCAGAAGGTGGTCCACCTGAACAAGTGGCAACTATATTTGGAGATAGCTGGAAGGTATCTAACTTTGTTGTAGCAGTAGCAAATTGACAATAAAACCGCTTAACATTATTCATAACATACTAATATTGAAAAAAAAATTACAATTAAAATTGATAAAAATGAACCAAATTATCAAATCAAAATAGAGCTTTCAGACTATTTCACTCAGTATTTACCTGTTCATACTTTTAAAAAACATAAACATCAGTGAATATTGTGATAGTACAGATATGACAAAATCAATAACCTGCATGAAAATATCTATCCAGAGCACATGAGACATTGCAATTCCTTTCAGGTTCATGCTTACTGTGCAGAAAATGTAAGTGTACCTGATACCTGCAGCATTAACTCACATCGTCAACCATGGGCACACAAAAAATGCTCAATAATCAAGTCATCTACATTCCAGTCTTGCCACACTCAGTTAGACCCAGGCATATGGTAAGAAATAACATTATAATATCTCTGCAATGTAGAATATAACATTCAGTTAGAAGTATCCATATTTTATCAGGTATGATATGTGTGTATATGATGCATGCGGATGCGATTCTGGTGGCGATTGTGAATGCGTATGTACCGCTGTTGCTGCATATGCCCAAGAATGTAGCAAATTTGGAGTTATCCTTGAATGGAGGAGCAATGAACTCTGTCGTAAGTATATATATTTATAATAATTTGGTAATTGAACTGATATCAAAATAATATCAAATCCCTTCGTGTTATTATACAGCTGTACAGTGTGGAGATTGTCCCATGGAATATGAAACTTGCATCTCTGCTTGTCCCAAAACATGTGATAATGCCAACTACTACCCAGAAGTTGCAGGAAATTGCACTGATAGCTGTGTGGAAGGTTGTACTTGTCCTGATGGCATGGTAATAGATCAATTTAAAAAGCATAACTGTTGTTTTTAAGTTGAATGGGCTGTATATACAAGTTTACAATATCCCATCGCTTTAGGTTTTGGATTCATCTGGAACTAATTGTATTGATGTATCTGAATGCGAATACTGCATTGAAATTGATGAAATGATATATCAAGAAGGTAAAATGAAGTAATATTCACAGCAAATATATAATGAGATAATATATTATCTTTTTCCTATCACAGGCGAAAATATTCCATCTATGTCGGATGAGTGCCATAACTGTTATTGTTCAAACAACCAAGTGCATTGCTTAGGACAGCCTTGTGCACCATCAACTACAAGTCCAGTTATTTCTGACACAACAACAATCCTTTATACAACATCAACACCATCTAGTGTTGTTACTTTGAAACCAATGTAAAATTGATAAGATATTAAAGATGGAACAACTTCATAAATATTTAATTAATACTTTTAATCAAATAGTTGTGAAAAGTCTGACTGGACAGTTTGGATGAACAGTTACTATCCAACTCTTACAAATGGTGGAGATTATGAGGACATGAAACATTTAAGGCAAAAATATTCTTTCTGTGAAGATGAAATGATAACAGACTCTCACTGCAGAGTTGTTAATATGCATACGCCATATAATGAAACGGGACAGGTAGTACATTCATATTAAAAACTTTTTAAATATGATGATATAATTATTTTTTTCAAAACCAAAAATAAATGCTATTATCAGGGTGCAACTTGTACTGATGAAGGACTGACATGTATCAATGCTCAACAACCTGTAGCAGATCCATTGTGCTTTGATTACGAAGTGCAATTTTATTGCCTGTGTGAGGGTAAGCAATAAACAAGAAATAGCTGAGTGTTAAAAACGAAATAGAAACTTGAAATTCAACATTATTACAGAGACCACAGTTGTTGATACTACAACTACCCAACCTAACGCTCATGTTACTACAACGGCAAAGTCAACCCCATCATCAACAACAACAAAACCAGATAAATCCACTACCACAGTTACATTCTCAACTACCTCAGACTACGAATGTGTGGAAGGATGGACTGGATGGATGAATGTAACCAATCCTTCTTCCATTCCGAATTCTAATGGAAGATATGATTTCGAAGGTGTACGGGATGAATATACTTTCTGCGCCCCTGAATATGTGAATGATATTATATGTCGTTTGACCGATGTCTCCGAGTATTCAAGAACTGCAAACAAGGGATACATCTGCACAGTCGCTGAAGGAATTGTCTGTGAGAGCGAACAATTCACTGAGGGACAAATGTGCCCAAATCTTGAAGTCATGGTATGATTCCATAGAATAGAGTTAGAATATCATATAGATTGATGAATGGTTAAGAACAAGTACCAGAGAATCTAGACCTCTGCAAAATAATGAGCACTCAATAATACTAACCAACCTAATGGTCATGGCTTCTGGCCAGTACCATATTAGAGTTAATATTATATTGATATAAGCTATAGAATACAGAAATATGAATTTCAACATATCATTATAACATATGGAGAATCCCCAATTTCAAAATATCACTAGGGAAGAGCAGTTGTTTGACAATTTTTTTAAATATAATATAGGTTTACTGCAAATGTTCAAGTGCTACAACAGAAGCAACAGAATCTACAACAAGTACAGTTCCAACTTCAACGAAGCCAGGTATACCAAATACAACATCAAAAAAATCAACACCATCAACAACAACTGAAGGTCCTGAAGAAACTACACCTGGACAAACCACCCAGGGACCTGGAGAAACTACACCCGGACAAACCACCCAGGGACCCGGAGAATCTACGCCTGGACAAACCACCCAGGGACCTGGAGAATCTACGCCTGGACAAACCACCCAGGGACCCGGAGAAACTACACCTGGACAAACCACCCAGGGACCTGGAGAATCTACGCCTGGACAAACCACCCAGGGTCCTGGAGAAACTACACCTGGACAAACCACGCAAGGTCCCGGGGAAACTACTCCCGCTCAAACAACAGAAGGTCCTGGAGATACAACAACTGAGGAGCCCGAAACAACACAGTCCACCACAGCAACAACGACTAAACCTCATGTTCCGGTTTCAACAACACAGAAAACTGTTCCAAGTACTACACCCTGTATACCATCTTACACAGAATGGATGTCTTCAACAAAGCCTTCTGTTGACAATGCTGGTGACATTGAAAGCTTCAATGTAAAAATTATTTTCAATTGATGCGAACTATCAAGTATAAAATTAACGACTATACTTAAATTTTATGCTCCGTTTTAGAACTTGCGCGAAGCTTTCGAATTCTGCGAACAACCAGTGTCAATAGAATGCAGAGAAGTCGTGTCTGAAACTTCAGTGGTGAACACAGATCAGAGAGGAGTTACTTGTGATATTTCTCGAGGCTTGGCTTGCCTTAATAAGTTGCAGGCAAACAAACTGTGCAAAGACTTTGAAGTACGAGTGTATTGCTCCTGTGGACCGGTTACAGTTATCTCAACAACTACCATTAAATCATCTAGTGAGTAGTGCACATGTTTTATAGTCATTTTTCACATAGTCTTCTTCTTGACTAACAACAAGTCTCTTTCAGCCACTTTACCAGGACCCACTGGAAGCCCATCACCACCTTGGACAACTGAATCGCCATCTACAATAGCACCTGGATGTGAAAAAACAGGGTGGACAAATTGGATGAGTGTTGACTCACCTGAAATAAGTGAGAATATAATTAAAAAGCTAAATCACTCTATATAATACACAATGTGAATTCATATGGATGAATATTACTCTCATCCATGTAACACACTGAATGAATGAATCGAATGAATCATGACGAAGTTTTAAGAGTCTTATGTGAAGGAAGAAAACTTGAGATATTCTTAGGAACATATTCAATAACAGCACATCATCTCATCTCATTAAACAAATTGTAGTGGACAAAGTTAAAAATTATTTAATATTCCTTATTACACTATTATTATTATTGCAATAATCTTATATTAATATCATTGAATACAGGCAGCGGAAATGATATTGACACAATCGATGTTTTGAGAGTCAAATATGCATTCTGCTCTGAAAACATGATGATAGAATTTGCATGCAGACATGTCGACAATGAATACAATGATGATCTCTCTGGGAGCATGAATGTGAACCACACATGTTCCACATCAGGATCAATATGCCGAGCAGAAGATCAGGTGACAGCAATGTGGAACATAAATTACAGAGCACTTCATTGATTTACTAATTTTTGATATAGCATGCAGTACAGTGATACCCAAATATAACAAGGTCACATCAAGGCTTTCGAGTTTTTCCTTCACTTTCCTTCTAGAAGAAATGTTATTGCCATTATGCCAGCACAAATGTTTCTATCACTATATACAGTAACATATAAAACTTGAAAGAAACTTTTGTTGTGCATATGCTTGATCTAGACCCACCAACAGAGGTGGAAGAACTAAATATATGATCTGATCCTGACAATTTGTTTTATTCCACTATACACGCCCTTGAAATATAAACTGTTGCAAATTTCTTCGACTGTAAACTCACATCAATTATTGAGATTCTGCTGTACTATCAACTGCATACAGGTTGATATTTACCCAAATACTATTCATGCATGTAATCTATGGATATCAGCCATCAGTTCAATTGCAAGTCTGCTACATATTATTATTTCAATTTCAAATAATATTTCCTAGATTGCCTGCTTACAAGGCTATGCAAGGATATTTCATTTCCGATATTGTAACTGTTAAAATTTTACAGGAGGAAGGAGTAAGTTGCTATGATTATGAGATCAGATTCTACTGTCAATGTGATGAAACAACAACAACAAGTAAAATCACAGCTTAGCAAAATAAAGTTATTAAAATATAAAGAAGCATATCAATTATATAATTGCAGATGAAAAGGAAACTACAACAACACTACACTCAACTACTAAACCGCCAAATGCTGATACCACAACAGTAAAGAAAACCACTCCTCCAACAACACCTCACGTAGAGTGTACAGAAAATCAGTGGACACCCTGGTTGGAAGTAGAGAATCCAGATAACTTTCCATCTAATGCTGATAATCAAGTGGATAACCAAGAGATCATCGATTCACTGGAAAAACCATTCACTTATTGTGCGGCTGATCAAATAGCCATCGTTAAATGTCGTGCTACAGACAAAGAAAGTATTACTCGCACCAAATATGAGTATATCTGTACCCAAATAGATAATCTTATTTGTCCAACAACAGGAGACAGATCTTGCTATTCATTGGAAATCAGTGTATTCTGTTTATGCTCTTCGACAACTGCTTCCTCGACTACTGAGCAAACAGAACCAACAGAAACTGTTCCCACAACAACCACAGAACCTAAGATCGACACCACAACAGGTAAAACATCCACAGTGAAATCGACACCAGTAACCACTACTACAGGAATTAGTGAATCGACTACTGGACCTACAACGCCCGCCTGCTCAGAGGGATGGACTGGCTTGATTAACAACGCACAACCAACTAACGACATGGAGAATGGAGGTGACTTTGAGGATATTTCTGCTGCATGTGGAATGGGTGTTCCAGCTGACATAAAATGTGTATGTGCTGCAAATGGAGAAGATTCATCAACTACTGGGGATGTGGTAACATGCAATACTGAAGTTGGTCTTTCCTGTGAAAATTCCGAACAGCTTAACGGGGTACCGTGCTTGGATTATGGAGTTATAGTTTATTGTGTATGTGATAATACGACAACGACAACTGGGGTAGATACAGAGCCGACTTCAGCAACCACAGCTTCTCCAAGTACAGAAGAGACAGAACCTACGCAAACTGTTCCTACAACAACCACAGAACCTAAGATTGATACAACAACTGGGAAAACATCCACAGTAAAATCAACACCAGGAGTTTTTAGCACAACCTCAGAAACTGTTGAATCGAGTACTGCACCAACAACAGTATCTACTACAGAACCATGCATGGACGGTTGGACAGACTGGGAAGAAGTGAACCCAGATGATTTCAATTCGGAAGGACCAAATGAGGAAATCTTTGATGAGTTTCAAAGCAAATATGATATGTGTGTTGATGAACAAATTATTAGAATTGAATGTCGTGTTACTGACATAGACCAAACTGAAGTCAGTGCCCGCATTGCTTACCCTTTCGTTTGCCAGAATATCAATGACTTGACTTGTTCCGGGGATAAACCTTGCTTTCTTTTAGAAATCAGGTTGTTCTGCATCTGTGGAACAACACCTGCCCCAACTACTAAAGAGCCGACCACTACGGAAATCTCAGAAACTACTTCCACCATTGGCATAACCACAACACCGCAAAAGGTTGATACAACAACACCTAAGAAAACTACCCCTGTAGTGACGTCCACCACTCGTACCACAGAAGGTACTACAACAGAAATGACAAGCCCAGTTGGGAGTACCACGACACTACCAGTAGGTGAAACAACTACATCGGGAATAACAAGCCCAGTTGGAAGTACCACGACACTTCCAGTAGGTGAAACAACTACATCGGGAATAACAAG
>QXVX01008716.1:106507-192309 GCA_013436065.1 Halocynthia aurantium | reverse complement strand
TCTGCTGCATGTGGAATGGGTGTTCCAGCTGACATAAAATGTGTATGTGCTGCAAATGGAGAAGATTCATCTACTACTGGGGATGTGGTAACATGCAATACTGAAGTTGGTCTTTCCTGTGAAAATTCCGAACAGCTTAACGGGGTACCGTGCTTGGATTATGGAGTTATAGTTTATTGTGTATGTGATAATACGACAACGACAACTGGGGTAGATACAGAGCCGACTTCAGCAACCACAGCTCCTCCAAGTACAGAAGAAACAGAACCTACGCAAACTGTTCCTACAACAACCACAGAACCTAAGATTGATACAACAACTGGGAAAACATCCACAGTGAAATCAACACCAGGAGTTTTTAGCACAACCTCAGAAACTGTTGAATCGAGTACTGCACCAACAACAGTATCTACTACAGAACCATGCATGGACGGTTGGACAGACTGGGAAGAAGTGAACCCAGATGATTTCAATTCGGAAGGACCAAATGAGGAAATCTTTGATGAGTTTCAAAGCAAATATGATATGTGTGTTGATGAACAAATTATTAGAATTGAATGTCGTGTTACTGACATAGACCAAACTGAAGTCAGTGCCCGCATTGCTTACCCTTTCGTTTGCCAGAATATCAATGACTTGACTTGTTCCGGGGATAAACCTTGCTTTCTTTTAGAAATCAGGTTGTTCTGCATCTGTGGAACAACACCTGCCCCAACTACTAAAGAGCCGACAACTACGGAAATCTCAGAAACTACTTCCACCATTGGAATAACCACGACACCGCAAAAGGTTGATACAACAACAACCAAAAAAACTACCCCTGTAGTGACGTCAACCACTCGTAACACAGAAGGTACTACATCGGGAATAACAAGCCCTGTTGGAAGTACCACGACACTACCAGTAGGTGAAACAACTACATCGGGAATAACAAGTCCTGTTGGAAGTACCACGACACTACCAGTAGGTGAAACAACTACTAAAGAGCCTACAACTACAGAAGATACAGAACTTACTTCCACCGCTGGAACAACCACGACCCCGCAAAAGGTTGATACAACAACACCAAAGAAAACTACTCCTGAAGTAGAAACGACAACTAAGTACCCTGAAAATTGTACAAATAGTGGTTGGTCTGGATGGATGAATACCAACAACCCAGAAGAAAATATTACACAGTTTGATGATGATACATTTGTTATGTTGAGACAAAAGTACATGTTTTGTGCAGATGATCAAATTACTAACGTGAAGTGTCGCCCTGCAAATACAGAATCTAATGATATCCTAAATGCCCATTCAGCTAATGGTGCTGTTTGTAGCATTGATTTTGGTTCGACTTGTTCCGATGCAGACCAACCTGATGGGAAAACTTGTTATGATTTTGAAATTAAAGTATGTTTTACAGTTTTTATAGCATCTCATCATTACCTATATTATAGCATTCAAAACATATTATTATAATGTATTCAGGTGTACTGTGAATGTGGAGAAGAAACTACAACCCCACCTAACAGTGGTAAATATTAATCATTTTCATCTTAGTATTTGAGAATGTTCTCAAAGCATCAATTTCCTCTGAACCATATATTATTGTTTCAAGAATCGACCACCTCAAAAATAACCACCACAACATCGATCTGCCCTGAAGGTGAAATATGGGACCAATGTGCATACAACTGCACCTCATATTGTCAATATGTTGCCATGCAACAGGAAATACAGTATTGTGGTGAGGTTGGTGACACTAATCCTGAAGATGTTTGCATACCAGCATGTGTTATTCCAGAGGAGGTAATTGACTTCACATATTTTGCATATATTGTTTTAATATATACTTGCAGAAATATCCATACCTGAACTGCCTAATTTCGAATCTGCCCCATCATTCCAATGATGTGCATAATTCAGTAGAAGTTTATAATTCAGTAGAAGTTTATGGTGCAGTGGTTCCCAAACTGTGGGCCATTCGACTATATGAAGCATCCCATCCAATCAGGATATGAAAAAGTTCTGTTTGAAATGTGTTCTGGGATTTGAAGATTCATGTTCGAGGGAGTTCTGGTGTTAGGATTTCAATATTATTGTTAAATATACTGATGAAATAGTACATGGAATGCTACAACAAAGTGGAACTAGATGAAAAAGGAAAGATGTACATGCTTCATACTACACATATTTCACTTTCCAGAAGAATATTCAATTATCTCATTAACAAAAATGCCATCATGACCGTATTATACTATATAAATATCACAAATATCTCTCTATTACATAAGTATTATTTTGTCTTAAGGAATGCAAGGATGGGTGGAAATTGAATCACAACGGTGTCTGTGTGAAACCAGAGGACTGTGGATGTGTGAATGATGACGGTGTAATAATTAGACCTGGAGATACCGTGATATCAGAAAATGGTGATAAATGCCTCTGCTTTGGTAATGAACTGGAATGTACCGTATCATCTACAACACCAACAAGTTCTACAACTCCACCGAATGCTGATACGACTACCATAAAAAAATCAACCCCAGTTACTACGACACCGCTCAGTACCATACCAAATACAATTGATACAAGTACTCCAACAGAAAAAACAACATCTAGTATTCCACCGACAACGACAACTGGTGAAACCACATCAGGCTCTACAACAGCCACCCCACCCCCTACAACTGCACCTTGTACACAGACAGGCTGCCTGAATAGTGGATGGACACACTGGATGACAGTAGAAAATCCAGGTACATTCCAGCCTATCGTTGATGGAAGTTTTACATCACCACAAGGTATTCGGGATGAATATGAAGAATTCTGTGATGATGACTTTGTAACCAATGTGCTGTGTCGTGTTACCGATATAACAGATGTTCCCAAAAAACGCACCAATTATGGTTATATTTGCACAGAAGTAAGTAATTTAGATTGCGGCAACAGTGAAGATCCATATGGATGCTTCAAACTTGAAATAAAGGTTGAATGCAACTGTTGCATTACACAAACAACGTTGCCACAAGCATATACAACTACTTCAAAGAGTACACCAAAATCTACGCCAAAAACTACTCCCTCTTCTACTCCTGTGGAAACGACTACAACTCCACCAAGCTCCTCGCCAGGCTCAACACCTTCTTCTACTCCTGTGGAAACGACTACAACTCCACCTAGCTCTACACCAGGATCAACTCCCTCTTCTACTCCCGTGAAAACAAGTACAACTCCATCAGGCTCAACGCCGTCTTCTACTCCTGTGGAAACGACTACAACTCCATCGGGCTCCACACCAGGCTCAACGCCGTCTTCTACTCCTGTGGAAACTACTACAACTCCATCGGGCTCCACACCAGGCTCAACGCCCTCTTCTACTGCTGTGGAAACGAGTACAACTCCACCTAGCTCCACACCAGGCTCAACGCCCTATTCTACACCAGCCGAAACGACTACTACAATACTAGTTACACAAACAACCACTGTGCCAAATTGTCAACCGTCTGATCAAGGATGGACTGATTGGATGGTATTGAAAAATCCTTCGGACTTCGAACCAGTCGATGGTGAATTCATTTCCCCAGAAGGATTAAGAGATGACTATTCTTTCTGTGCTGATAACTATGTCACTGAAGTTATATGTCGTGTTACTGACAATGGTGCTTTTACCAACAGCAGGGCAAAATATGGATACGTTTGCTCTCAAATTGCTAGCCTCGATTGTTCAGGATATGATGGTCCATGCTATGATGTAGAAATACAAGTCTACTGTGACTGCAGTTCAACATCAACAACACCACCTCTGAAAGATCCAACAACAACACCCAAGAAAGCCACAACAACTTCATCAATCTGCATTGATGGGTGGACAAAATGGTATAATGAAAATCATCCAAATGCCACATTGAGCTCTGGAGATTATGAAAGTATTGAAGAAATTACAGAATGTTCAAGTGGAATGATAACTGAAGTAAAATGCGTATGTGCAAGCTCTGAAGAAGACTATACTGAAACTGATGACGTCATGAAATGTGATACTACCATCGGTTTGGAATGCAACAATGCCGATCAAATCCATGACCTTGCATGTCTTGACTATAAACTCAGTGCTAAATGCCAATGCTCGTCTACAACACCAATAGTTACGACAACAACAACACCAAAACCAACAACAGTAAGACAAAGATTATTTTTTTTCAAAATAGAGTACAAAAGTACAATTACATAAATATCTGGTCAACTTTCTTGCAACCTTGTTTTCTTTTTCTTCAGACTCCTGAAATTACGACGCCATATGATGACTGCATTGAATGGTTTGAATGGAACAGCGTCTCTAATCCCAGCTCTGAGACAGGCAATGATATTGAAGATATAAATGATCTCATTGCAGAGTCTGAATGTAAGGATCCCGTTGCAGTGGAATGTCGAGTTGTTGAATTCAACATTTCCTCATCAAAGTATGTATGTATGGAAGCTTGATATAGCATCTACTTTACTTAAGTGAAAGAAAAGAAGCTTTCTCCTTTTTTGGTTTTACTATAGTAATAACTTATATTTTGAATTCTGCAACCACAGCTAAGTTCCATACTATTGATAAGACTACCTAATAAAATGAAAAACAATTTCTTTTAGTTCGGGACAAGCTGGCGTAACTTGTGACTTAGAGAATGGGTTAATATGTTTATCGTCGAAACTAAGAGGAGTCATTCGAAAGTGCTATGATTATGAACTACGACTAGGATGCCTCAAAGAGGAATGCAAATCAACCACTTCAACTGTTACATCAATTCCTACAACGCCCTCAAGCGAATCAACTACTGAAGTGAGAAAATACGTTCATTACCTAAATAATTTAATATATTTAAATACGAAAATTGTATTGCTATTTTTTTCAACAGTACACAACAGCAACACCAGAAACAACAACATTTTGGTCAAACCCATGCCCGAACATGCCTCTTGACAATTCCTGCCTTGAGTGCAATGCAACTTCTTATTGCTATAAAGGCCAATGCGTTCTACCAGAAGACTGTCCTTGTGTGATAGATGGCCAAATACATGAGGTATAAATGAATTTATAGAGTTTATAGAGAAATAAATATGAATAGTAGAAAATATATGAGAATCAAATTACAATGAGATTGTTTACTCCAGGCAGGACAACTTTGGCATGAAGACTGCAATGTCTGCGTATGCTTCAATAGTGCTAAAAAATGCCAGCCTAGAACATGTAACATCGACTCTAGTGATTGTTCTATTGGGGAAGTATATCAAGAGCCAGTGGAAGGTGAATGCTGTGGTACTTGTGTACCAAGCACTTGTACTCTGGAATGCCATGAAGATGAACGACAATGCGACACTTGCGAGTGCTATCCAATCCAATTTTGGTGTGATGAAGATCCAGACTGTCCTGGGGGAGAAGATGAAAAGGACTGTACATCAACAACCACAACACCGAAAACAACACCTCCAAAAGAATCAACAAATTGCATTGTCAACGGCGAGGACTATGTTGTCGGTGAGGTAATATACATACAGAATTGCTTTTCATATATATGCATAGAAGATGGTGAGATAGAAAAAACACCAATACCTGGATGTGAAAGCACTACCACAACACACTCAACTACAACTGAAAAAACAACACCAACACCAAACACAACTACACCACCTCTGAAAGGATGCATATATGAAGAAAACTATTATCCAATCGGTGCAGTAGTCGACAAAGGGGAATGCTTTGAATTGATTTGCCAAGAATCTGGGAATATAGTTAATCACGAATACCTTGATTGTGTATCATCTTCTACAACTCAGGCAACACCAACAACAACTCCAAATGGCTGTATCCATGAAGGTCAAATGTATCCACCTGGCGTGACTATTTCTAAAGATGTATGCAGTGTTACTGTTTGTACTGATGATAGTGAAGTAATGACGACAGATACATGTACAACTTATACCACACTCTCTTCCACAACCACACCTCCAGATCACTCAAGCACTACAACTTCAAGTGGTTGTGTTTATGAAGGAAATATGTACCCTATCGGTACTGTTATTGAACAAGGTGATTGTTATGAAATAACATGTAACACACAAGGGAATGTTATCAGAGATGACTATATGGATTGTGTTAGTGCTACTACTACAGCAGGTACAACACCACCAAAGGAACCATCCACTCCATCCATCCTCTATTGTATCTATGAAGGTGTAAAATACCCAGTCAATACAACAATTGTTGAAGATGAATGTGATGGAGTATATTGCGATGTGAATGGAAATGTTTATCATGAAACATGCATATCCACGACTACTGTGGGATCAACTTCAACCACTTCTTTAACACAGTCAACTCCCATTGCTGGTTGCTTATATGAAGGGACCACTTATCCTTTGAATTCAATCATTGAGGAAGATGAATGTTATCAAATGAAATGTAATGAGGATGGGAATATAGTTAATCACGAATACCTTGATTGTGTATCATCTTCTACAACTCAGGC
The DNA here is from genome assembly GCA_013436065.1 of Halocynthia aurantium. NCBI lineage: Eukaryota > Metazoa > Chordata > Ascidiacea > Stolidobranchia > Pyuridae > Halocynthia > Halocynthia aurantium. The sequence continues at coordinate 185,812 of QXVX01008716.1, read as the reverse complement.
AACACCAACAACAACTCCAAATGGCTGTATCCATGAAGGTCAAATGTATCCACCTGGCGTGACTATTTCTAAAGATGTATGCAGTGTTACTGTTTGTACTGATAATAGTGAAGTTATGACTACAGATACATGTACAACTTATACCACACTCTCTTCCACAACCACACCTCCAGATCACTCAAGCACTACAACTTCAAGTGGTTGTGTTTATGAAGGAAATATGTACCCTATCGGTACTGTTATTGAACAAGGTGATTGTTATGAAATAACATGTAACACACAAGGGAATGTTATCAGAGATGACTATATGGATTGTGTTAGTGCTACTACTACAGCAGGTACAACACCACCAAAGGAACCATCCACTCCATCCATCCTCTATTGTATCTATGAAGGTGTAAAATACCCAGTCAATACAACAATTGTTGAAGATGAATGTAATGGGGTATATTGTGATGTAAATGGAAATGTTCATTATAGAACATGTATTTCAACAACAACAGCAGGCCCGACAACAACGGGCCCAACAACAACAGGCCCAACAACAACTCCACATGGATGTGAATACAATGGTCAAATGTTCCCTTCAAGTTCCACGATTGATGAAGGATTATGCTACATCGTTATCTGTGATGCTAACAGTGAGGTCATACATGGTGACAAACCATGCACAACTACAGCACAATCACCAACTACAACACCGGAATCACCAACTACGACACCTATATCTTGCGAATACAATGGTCAAATGTATCCACCCGGTACAACTATAGAAAAAGGAGAATGTCACATAGTTTTGTGTGATGATAGTGGTAATGTAATTGTTGGAGATTTCACATGTACAACTACTGGAAAATCGACAACAGGTCCTTCAACAACTACTTCTGTAGTTTTCTGCATCTACAATAATACAATGTATGAACCTGGATCATTAATTGAAGAAGGTGCTTGCTACACTATTGTTTGTTTAGATGATGGTACAGTCGAGCATGAAGAGAAAGAGTGTACTACTATAGGAACAAGTACAACACCACCAAAGGAACCATCCACTCCATCCATCCTATATTGTATCTATGAAGGTGTAAAATACCCAGTCAATACAACAATTGTTGAAGATGAATGTAATGGTGTATATTGTGATGTTAATGGAAATGTTCATTATAGAACATGTATTTCGACAACAACAACAGGCCCGACAACAACAGGCCCAACAACAACTCCACATGGATGTGAATACAATGGTCAAATGTTTCCTCCAAGTTCCACAATTGATGAAGGATTATGCTACATCATTATCTGCGATTCTAACAGTGAGGTCATACATGGTGACAAACCATGCACAACTACAGCACAATCACCAACTACGACACCGGAATCCCCAACTACGACACCGGAATCACCAACTACGACACCAGAATCACCAACTACGACACCGGAATTACCAACTACGACACCTATAGCTTGCGAATACAATGGTCAAATGTATCCACCTGGTACAACTATAGAAAAAGGAGAATGTCACATAGTTTTGTGTGATGATAGTGGTAATGTAATTGTTGGAGATTTCACATGTACAACTACTGAAATATCGACAACAGGTCCTTCAACAACTACTTCTGTAGTTTTCTGCATCTACAATAATACAATGTATGAACCTGGATCATTAATTGAAGAAGGGGATTGCTACACTATTGTCTGTTTAGATGATGGTACAGTCGAGCATGAAGAGAAGGAGTGTACTACTATAGGAACAAGTACAACACTACCAAATGAACCATCCACTCCACCACAATATTGTATCTATGAAGGTGTAAAATACCCTGTCAATACACCGATTGTTGATGATGAATGTAACGGGGTATATTGTGACAAATCTGCTAATATATATCAAACAACCTGTACAACTACTGAAGGCCCAACTACTACTATACAGAATGGCTGTTACTACAATGGTCAATTCATTCCACTTGGGGAAAGTATTCAGTCAGTCAGTCCATGTGAAAGAATTGTTTGTATCGCCATCAACAACACTCAGATTGTCGACACTTGTACGACAACAGCGACAAGTAGCCCAACCACAGGTAAAATCAACAACCTTTCTGATTGCGAAATCGCAAATGATCCTTTAGACCGCACACACTTTTAAATGAGCCATATACATTGCTCCTTTTTTTAAAACCCGAAATCCCTGAATCCGAGTTTAGATCAATAGATGTATATGCTGATAGTGTGGGTAAGAGCATTAGAAAAATCAAGTTGACATACAATAAATAAAAAATGAAGAACTACTATTCATCAAGAGAGTTTATCATAAATGAATACAAATAATTAAGATTGCTATAGTCCTCCAGATATATTGAACTTATTAAAAAGGTTATCCCATCTTGCCAGCCTATGAATATTTTGGAGTTTACTATAATATTTAATTTTGCAGGTACAACTCCTCCTTCGGGTTGTTTTTATAATGGAGCATTTTATCCTGTTGATGGCTACAGACCTGTTCAGGTTTCTATTTTATATTTCATGATAAATATTTTCTGAAATGCTAATTCTTCAATACTTAGTCTTAGGCAAATCATGATGGCCTGTTTTTGTCTTCTACATTAGGAATGTGGTGTTTGCACTTGTGTAAGTCAAAACAACTGGCAATGCAACTATGATAACTGTCCATCAGAATGCGTCATGTTCAGTGATGACACTATCAACTCTTTCGACGATTTCACATTTGAATATGAAATATGTAGTCACATTCTTGCAAAAGATTGCGATAACCATACATTTGAAATCATAGGTAGGAACTAATATCTCAACAATATGGAAACTTATAAATAATCTCGTGATAAATCTTCTTCCGTAGTGAAACTTGTGTGTCCACCACAAGCCACTGATTTGGACCAATGCAATCGCCATCTTGTGATAATCGCTGAAGGACTAACAGTGGAACTTCCAAACAGGAAGTACATCATTATCGACGGAAGATTCTACAAACTGAGAAATCTTGCTAGACTCAATGAAAATCTTCACAGACTTGGGTAAGCTTAAAACTTGACATCATATGTATTTGCGGCAGCTGTTTTATTGCAGTAATTACATGTGCATACAGCCATTACATCACATTGAATTATGTTGGAGGAGAAATTGTTTATGACGGACCAAACTTTGAAGTATACTGGAAATCAAGTACAGAGGAAGTGAGAGTTGTTGCTGACAACAGTCTAAGAGGTAGTTGACACATCAGAATATATATTATATATATATATATATATATATACAACAGTCATTATATTCAAGTTTTGTTTTGTTCCCTTCAGGTCACACCTGTGGTCTTTGTGCAAATGACAATCAAGATTCTTCAGATGATCTATCGATGCCAAATGGTACGCAAGCATCCAGTGTTGTTGAATTTGGAGATTCATGGGTGAGCGGTGAACAAAACTGCAACATTACCAGTCCACAATGCACAGATCAACAACAACAAGATGCTCTGGAAGAATGTCAACAGATAATGTAAGACAGTCGCTATCAATAGTTTTGATTCAATCCTCTAATATATATATATATATCTGTTCGAGTTTTAAGTATGCAAATTCCTCATTCGAGTTTCATGTAAACACACCAGAGGCATTTTTGTAAGAGATATGCCTAATATCCTTTTTGCTCAATAAGGACCGACACATTTGCTGAATGTCATGATGCAGTACCACCAGAAAATTACATGGACAGTTGTGTCAGCGGTATCTGCCAATGCCTCTACTCTGGTGAATCAACTATGCAAGAATGCTCTTGTGAAGCAATAGCAGGATACGCTGAATGGTGTCAACGTGAAATAGGCGAACCTGTCGATGGCTGGCGTCAAGATATGTCTTGTGGTAACTATCACACATTACTAATATTGCAGCTGTAAATGTGCCTTTTCAACTGCAACTTCCATTTATATCTAGCTCCGGAATGTCCGCCTAATCAGATATGGCAAGAGTGTGGCAATGCATGTCCCACTACATGCCAGAACATGATGAACACCACGAAACAAGAGTGCGACAGACCGTGTGTGTCTGGTTGTTTCTGTCCCGATGGTATGGTTCTTGATGGTGATGAATGTGTACACCCAGATGAATGCAAAGAATGTGAGTCCAACTACAACAGTCCACTTTTCTGCAGTTTATCATATATAGCAGACTTTCAAATATTCCCTATTTCTAGGTACCTGTGTTGGCTGGGGTGATCCTCATTACAGCACTTATGATGATTTCTATTATCCATTCCAAGGAGAGTGCAGTTATGTACTTTCCAAACCAATTGCTGGAATACATTTTGAAATAATAGGACACAATGAAGTGTGTACTGACAATCCAACAACTACTTGCACAAAGGCAATCACAGTCATCTATGCGAATCATACAGTGGTCCTTCATAGAGAAAATCAGGTACATACCATGCAGTAGAGCATTGATTGAATGGATGTGACAAGTAAACTACAAACATTCCATATTCATAGGTGGAAATTGATGGTGTTGTTGCAAATCTCCCTGTCAATGTTGATGATGAAATTGTGGTAGAAATTCGAAAATTCAAACTGGTGTTGATAATCGACGCGATTAAACTTTATGTCACATTTGATGAAGTCAATCACGGATTTGCTATTCAGATTCCGATATCAAGATATTTCAACAAAACTGTTGGATTGTGTGGTAAGTGTCTGTGTAATATCATTATCTCTTCCTCAAACTTTTGCCCTAATTTATTATTTTACTTTTGCAAGGCAACTGCAATTATAACTCTACTGATGACACCGTCGAACAGAACGGAACATTGACTTCTAATATTGAAGCTTTCGGATACAGCTGGTTCATTGCATCTGAACTGGATGCTGACTGTGAAAATACAACAACACCTGCTCCACCTTGTGATACTGATGAAAATCCAGACATGAGTTACTGTGAAATTATTATGTCAGATGTGTTTGAGGTGACTGGTGTTGGGAATCTGCCTTCAACCATACTGTCAGCAAACAGTAATTTGATTTTTTTTTATCAATTGCATTTAGCATTGCCATCTGTTGGTGAATCCAGAACCGTTCTACAATGCCTGCCGATATGACGTCTGTGCAGGTTCAGGACAGTGCGATTCAATTGCTGCTTATGCTCAACAGTGCAAAGCTGTATCAGTGTGCACTGCCTGGAGAGTACTTGCAGACTGCGGTAATAATTGATTTAAAAACATGCTCATTTTATTCATGGAAGATTTTTATGAACACAAGATTTCAACTTTTCACAGAGCTAACTTGTCCAGACAGTCAGGTTTATGAAGAATGCGGATTATTATGCCAGAAAACTTGTGATAACTACGAAACCATTGATCAGAGTCAGTGCAACATTGATGGAGGTTGTTACTGTCCCGATGGTCAAGTTCTTTCAGGCGGAGTTTGTATACTACCTGAAGAATGTCGTGAGTAGCTTTAATTGTCACTTTTTTATAACAGATTTTCAATATTGCATCAGAAAAATTAGATCTGACATGAAGACCGAGGTAAATCTGAATTATTAAAAATACGTTTTTCCTTCTTGTAGCTGTATGCGTCGATAATCAAGGCGTTCCACGTCAACCTGGAGAAGAGTGGCAGAAAGCCAACGATACATGTAAAACTTGCTCTTGCGTGTCCATTGGAAATATTGAATGTGATCACAAGGATTGTCCAAACTCTGTGGTATTGATTGCTGAATTACTGGAAAATACCCATCATGAATAAATGTTTTAATCATTGTCAACATTCTTTGCTAAAGGTGGCATGTCAACAAGGAGAAAAAGTTGTCACAGTACCAAGTGTCGATGGCTGCTGTCAAGAATCGTCCTGCGAATTATGTGAACTCGAAATGGACTGCCCAACCCAGCTTCCCGAACCTGACTGTGGAAGTGGTGGAGTTGCCATTATAACATCGGTGGTAGATTGCTGTACAACATACATTTGTAGTAAGTTTTATAACCTGACAAGTAGCAATCTTATAAGACACAGGTCTTTATCAAATATTCATCTTGCTCTTATAGCTTGCAATAGCACGATGTGTCCACCAGTAGCCATACCAACATGCACAAATGGACAAGAGGTTGTTTCAGTGCCAGATACAGGATGCTGTAGCACATATGAATGTAAATGTCCAGATGAATGTCCAAAAGATCCAAATGACGACGTAGATCACACAGGGATGATTGCAGTTGTTGAAAATCCTGAGGACTGCTGTCCAAAAGTACAGTACAGTGAGTATTGAGTAACTGTCAAAATAGATATTTTGACATCAAGTACTTTGATTACAAGACTTTCAACTTATTTCAGCTTGCGATTTGAGCATCTGTGAGTCTCCTCCGAAATGCGATGAATCAGCTGGACTTTCTGCAGTACAAGTGGTTGATCCAAACAACAAATGTTGTAATGTCACTAAATGCGGTGAGTGGCCCAAAGAACCAGAAAACTTGAATGAGAAGCATCACCTATGTTAGTGATTTCACATTGCACTTGTGTTATTTTTTGAACAGTTTGCGACGAAACTCTTTGCCCTGAACCTATTGAGTGCAGTGACTATCAAGCTCTTGTTGAAAGCGGTGAGGAGGGATGTTGTGGTTACACACAAACTTGCGAATGCGAAGAATGTCCAGCTCATCCCACTTGTCCACCGGTACCAGCTACATTATACTGACTATAATGCAATGAGTACTGAAAATTACCAATGACTTTCGGTTTTTAATAGGGTTATATAGTTGAAGTGACCTCCACCGATCCGACGTGTAATTGCTCCGAATACAAATGTACAAGAAATGAACTTTGCCTCTACGACGGTGTTGAATACGAAGTGAGTGTAGAATTCCTAGGATATAGGCACATCCTCTTTCTGTAGCATTAGACAATTATTATCTATATTTCAGCCAAATGACAGCTGGTCAGTTGATAATTGTACATCATGCAAATGTGAAATGTCCGACAGCATTGCTAATGCAGTATGTATCTCAATGTCATGCCAACCTCTACCAGAAGACTGCCCACAAGAATACATCTTTGGTAAAATAATACAGCACTCAATACCAATTCAGATATTCAAGATGTAGCAATGGTTTATATTCCATTTTTTTATACAGATTCTCCTGAAGGATGTTGCCAAGAGTGCCATGCACCGCAAACAAGTCCATGCGAGCCTAAGATTGTGGAAAATGTTGTCCTAACCATTGAAAATTGTGTCAGCGTGGCTCCGATCAATGTTACCGAGTGCGTCGGTTCTTGTGAATCCAGTACAAGGTATGGAATAAGCAATCTTAATGATGGTTGGATACATTATGTAATGATCCTCACTAATTTCCCATTTTTAGGTTCTCAGTTGAATCTGGCTCACTGGAAAAACACTGTGGTTGCTGTTCTCCAAAAACAGTAATACAACAGTCTGTTGAAATGATGTGTGATGACGATACACAACACACCTATACATATGAAGTTGTCACAGCATGTAACTGTGCTTCTTCTGTCTGCCAGGCAGCAGCTATGCCATGAAAGTTCACAAAGATGACGACCATTAGATCTTTAGATGACTAGTGTGCAGCTGCGTATACGGAATGTGCATAAATAATGGAATTACGAATGGACTAACTGAACCAATGAATTGTTCATATATGCTTGCTAGCTTGTTATCTAGATTTCTAGATCTTTCCCGACGTTCGAATTTTGATATTGCCCAGACCCAACTTGGTGAGTGATCACAACACCGCAGATCAAATACAATTTTTCTGCTACGTAGCAATTTAATGTGCAATCTATGATCACCGCTTACAAGTTGTTATTGTTTTGCTCTCTTCCCCCTGTCCTTAGTTGTAATTCTTCTTAGTTTATAATGTTTCTATGGCAATGTACAGTATCATACTGAATTTCAACATCAATGCACTTAAATGATTCTTACATTCTGACATCATGCAATTGATTCATTTCATCTCAACGCTTTAAAGAATCAGTTTGAATGCAGTATTTGTTGTTAGATGCATTATTATTTACCGATTGTATATTAGATATTTATAGTGTTACAGATATTCCAATTAAATAGACTCTCTTTGCATACCCAAACATGCTCTTTTGCTTCAATCTAGACAGGAATAGTTTATAGGAGAAACCATATTCTGACACATATCCCGAATTAGTCGAAAGGCTAGGCAACTAAGATTAGCACTATTACAAATCTTATCAAGTTCTTTAAGCCCCTATAGCTTGATTAAAAGTGTTAAAAATTAATTTTTTGCCAACATTAATCTACATATATATTTTACAACATTAATTGTATAGAATAAAAACATTGAAGCACACTTAGAAAATAATCTCTAAAAAAGAAAATATGATATTAATTAGTTTAAGTAACAATTAAAACATATAACATAAAGTGATCATGAAACTGTTTCAATCACTATCACATGAAGTCTGACCAAAACCAGAAATGGTTTGTCATGTGTTAAGGCAAAGAGTTTATTGAAATACAAGTGACAGAGTGAGTTCCAAGCTTGGCACAAGTGAATTGCAATGTGACAACAGCAACATTCAAATAAGAAAAGTAGTTTCGCTTTTAACTAGTGTTTCTGAAATTATGATATTTCTAATTCTCTCTATTCTGTAAAGTCTAGACTCTAGAGTCCATAAAAAGCATATTGAGCCTTGTTCGAAAATGTATCCAACTAAAAAGCTTCTGTCGTGAAACGTAATGAAGTTAATCGCTGTTGTGGGATTTCATTTTCCGTACTCCTTCGTTTATCTTTCAATCGCGCATTCCTTCTTCGCACTATTACAGCTATGATTATTCCCAATGCAGCTAATATGAATGTCAATAATATTCCTAGTATCATCATTTTCGTGTCATCTGCAATAACAGGTGGAGGCAAAACTTAAAAACCGGTGTCATACAGTGAGCAAAAAATCACACACAAACACTCAACCTCAACTTACATTGATCTTCACTCGTCGATGCGTTCAACTCCATTAAAGATTCTTCCACTTTAACAAGAATTGGTCCAATGCTAACGTACTTGTTTGGGTGAGGTACAAAATCGGGATCGTACGTTCCTTCATGGAGCAAATCTCTCTTTCGACGAAAACCTCCAGAGCCCTTACAATTAGCCTGAATCAAGAAGCATATATTAATATAAAAAGAATGCGATTGGATTTTGTAACCGGGTATTTTTTATTGCAAAAATTCGGTCGAGGATTCTACTGTATCAATAAATTTGAAGAAAAATATATACCAGAGTATAAGTACTGTATATATAATGTACAGGCCGACCAATGAAATGTACCATCTAAGGTTATAAAGCCCTAGACTCTAGAGCATAAACTAGGTCATAATTAACTACCATATCAAATGAAAATCGAAATAGCTCTGATGGAATGAAGTCATATTATTTATAGCCAAGTGAGAGGCAATGAAGTTTCAGTATGACCAATATCGTAGCAAAACATAGATCTTTTATTATTCTATGAAATCAACGAACACAGATCAAGGACAAGCTGGCATTTTCACTTGAGCAATAGAACAATTATAATTTATAAATACTCCTGAGTACAGATATATAACCAGGTATGGCCGCTTGCTATTGGTAATACTATACAATAATACTCACTCCATCTCCAGAACACTTTTCCAGTGTTCTATTGCAGATATCAACTTCACAATGTAAATATACATCATCTGCGCTCCATCTCCACTTGAACATTTGAAATTTAAACCTTCCATCACTCGCTTCACCATTAAAACGGATCTGAACTGTACTGTCCTTTGTATCAGCACATCTAGCAAGTAAAAAGGTGCATTGAGGACAGGTATTCCCTATGATTAACCATCACACCCTCACCCTACTTCTAGGGGACAAGACCATCTTCAAATTTAGGGTCCCTGGGATGACTTGAAATTAATTTGACTGAACTTCGAACTTTGGTTCAAACCATGGCAACAGTGATTCAATTTCTAATTACAAACCTGTCTGTAATAAGCATATGCTTTGTTGAAATAGGATCAGCGGGGTCACGCGACTGTGAAGCAAAACATCTATCCATTGTGACAACGAGATTTGAATCTTTTACGTGAGCTAATTCGACCTTGAAGGAAAAAACACATCGTTTGCACTGTATGTATAATCATAGGGTACTGTTTTTTAACTTGCAATATTAAGATCATCTACCTGAACATAAACATAGGATCCGATCGTTACTGACGGCGACTCATCAAATTCATGTTCACGTGAGTAACTGTTATCATTGTACAAACGCATCCGCACTTCAAATTTTCCTTTTTCCGAAGCAAATTGGAGAACACTGAAATAAAAACAGAGAATTAAACAATAGTGAGAAGTAGGACTTACAAGACTGCAAAAAATAAAATAAATTAAATCAAGTTGTGCTCTATTAGTATTATTGGCATATTATATTACTATTTCTGTGATATTGTAATACTGTATATGCCAGATCTTTCAAATAGATCTTACTGGCATCAACCTTCAATATTATCACAAAGTGATGGCAAGTATAGCATAATTTGCATGATACTAAAAAAAAGTATATCTGTATCATTATCATGCTAACTTATCACAGGTCATTCTCAGTACCGCGCAAGCCTAACAACGTAAAATGAATACCTTAAATGGTGTTTGCGGTTACACACATGAACCATAGTCGAAGGTTATCGCTACAATAATCCTTATCTGCTGTAATTTTACTGTTTGAGCACAATTAGAAAATATCTTTATATCGTTGGTGCAATTTTGGCCTTCTCTAATGCATTTTGTGGCTCAAATTGAAGAAATTTGTTACGACATCCAGAGCGGTGGATTTAAACAACCTTTGTTTTTGTGACCTCAGTAATGTGATAAACAAGATGACATTTTGTTCGAAATGATTATATGGCACAAGTTTCGCAATCTTCGACATATTATGCCGACGGCAAAATAATCTCTATATATACAAACAACATTAACTTAAGTCGTGAAGTTTTTAAGTAAATTTCCGACTCACGGTATCCGCTTTCATCGAAATAATCGCAAGTTCATTCATCACAGACAAATTTTAGGAATTTGAACGAAACTGATACGGCATCAGCTGGTGCATTATTTAAATAGAAATTATCAAATTACAACAGCTTCATTCAGTAGTCAATCCCGGAACACTATTACACTATAAGGCATTATGAATTTGATCAGAATGATATTTTACAGTCACATGCCAGTCTACATATGAATCCAGCATAAAGAAAGTTTGGTTTTTTTAGAAACAACAAAGTCACTATATATAATTTTTAATACTCATTGTAGGGATATTTTAACACAAGTTGTCTCCATATAATATTATTAATATAATTTTTCATAAAATTACTAATAATTAAATGCTTACGGATAGGATAATCTACCTGTTCTGACTGCTAACAGTAACGATCAACTGTTCTTTATTGCGTTACAATGAAAGACTAAACACCATATTTAAAAGCACTTTATATACTGAGTTTCAGTATAAGTGATACTTTCTGTAAGTAATAACGAGAACGTGGTTATTTGCCAGAGCTAAATTATATGCTATATCATTATTGTAATAATAACAAAGCGCATGGGTTTCAATTAACGAATCTGGTATTTCTGTTAACATTACACAAGTGTTTTAGAATGATCTGTAAATAGGCGGTAGGCAAGACATCTCTTAACAAGTAAAGTTCAGGTATTTACATGGTTGAGAAAATTAGTTTTGAACACAATTTCAGAAAGATTATTTTGTAGACTACGCCAAAATACTTTTTTGTAAATAAATATGAAATAAGAAATAGTACGTACTTGAGTGTGGGAAGTAAGGCAGGTCCAGACACCGTATATGTGTCTTCATAGATACATTTGAAATCGAGTAGTACTAGCTCACGGTCGATTAGGTTCTGTGGATTGTGGACTTCCCTGTTCCAAACCACCGTATTACTGAAAGTGTAATCATCACCGGGCCCCCTTTGCTAAAAATTAAAAAACATAATAACACATACGAAAGCTAACAATTTGTATTTCATTTTGTGACAATTTAACGGAAATTAATATTTTCAGGTACCAAACACTGCTAAACTAGTACCTAGTACCTGTATATCTTCTAATTGAAAAATATATACTATAACACTTATTTTTAGATGCTTTAGTGAATTGATTCCACACAATTAGTCTGCAGCAAAGAAATAGTTCAGCCGAATTTACATTCAGCTTATTTTTTTTATATCGAGGTTCCCTGCAAATCGAGGAATTACTGAACTTACAATCACTTGTGTGCCACAGTTTGAAAAGGGAGCCTTTATAGACAACTTGTACAGATTGTCTTCTTCTTTAGCCTTGCACGAGCTTGACGCTGACGAGCGGCCGAAATATACGTATTTTGCATCGTCATCTATTTCAAGTTCCTGAACTAATCCTTTGTCTATCACGACGTCTATTTCAGAGTCGCCACATCGGACCGTCGGTTCGGCTGAAGCGAAAATATTACAAGTTAGAGAAAAGTTGAACTTGGATGTTTAGTTACTATCTACTACTTATCGACTTACCTAAAAGGTAAATAACAATAAGGGATTTTTACAGTTGAATAGAAGTAATTCTATAACTTTCTATGACTGGAAATTATACATTACAGTGGATTCGGATTAGCTGGATCACTGCTTTATTGAGGCAGACTTAATTTTACGAACTGTTTTATGCTAAAGGCAGCGACTATACGTCAACAGCTCATAGATAATATCATTTCCACATTTGATATGAATACCGGTAGCTGCTATGAACAGATGACCAGATTTAATTGATGTCCAGCGAGGTAAAATAGCGCACGTCAGGGGGCCCCTGAATGAATAAATAAATTTCTCTATCGTCTTATACATTACCTTACAATTCTGTGCATGTGGTTAAAAGTGGAGATTTGAAATAATAGTTTCATTCCTGCCTTATTTAATGCACGGAAATGCAGGCCTGATCAGACGGGGTTGGAAAGGCCATTTGGCATGAACCGACGGCTTCAAACAGGGAACCACTGTATAATGGTATATTCGAATAGCTGACTTACGATGCTTGCAATCTTGTCCCGCCCATCCTTCGTCACATTCGCACCAGTAACCTCTACTGTATGCGGAATTTTCAATGCAACTTCCTTTGTTACTGCAAGTCACTTCAGCACAGGGATCTTGAGCTAAAATGATATTCATACATTGCATTATATATTATATATAGCTCACATAACTTAGGTATATAACAGGATATGAAGTTGATGACTGTAGGTCTATGTTAAAGGTCAGTAGAGGTCCTTTAAGGGCTCATATAAGGCCGTTCACATGGCGGCATCTGTTTTATTATTGATAAACTTATCTATCACACAATCTTAATCTCTATGAAATCCATCAGTTCAGATATGTTAAAGTCCTCCACATCTTCCCTTATATTAGTATCTTTGATAATGTTTCTGTCATATGACCATACCCAATGCTATGAATGCCCGGCATGTCTTACCAAGTTAAAATGATGAGAAGTAATTGATAGAGATTAAATAAAACAGAAAACAATATACACCGTTCCTAATTCAAAGTTGTTTGTTGAGAATCCATTTAGAATTTTATTGTTTAGAAACATGTAGCTTCTGTAATGGCATCCGTTATGTTCAGGTCATACCTTGTACTTTATGGTTTACTAATAACTTCATAAGCCAATGCCTTCGGGGCAACAGAGGTAACAGCGTCAGAAGAAGAAATTTTACTTTAAACCCAAATTATAAATTATATATAAAGACAAGATGATAGGATAATAATATATTTTATACAACAACTTTCTGAAAAGTTCAAAAATCACCAGAGAATACAAAAATTATTACGAATACTGCTGATTCTTTAAATTCCCCAAACTGCGCTGCATAAGCACGTGTCATTAGGGAAGATTCACAGAAACAGTAAAAAGATTTTCCAAAAGTTTCAAATCAAGTCACACATATTCGCGATCCGGGTCTATACAATGTGTCGAGCTATTACAACACTGGTAAATACTATGTGTACAGTAAACATACCCAGTAATTATAGCATTTTACTGAAGTAATATACTATTATAAAGTGACAAAATACTCCTCTATTGCATTACAGCACGTTCCAATCCACTTTTACTAACCAACATAACTGTAACACTAATAAGTGTCACGTCTGCGTTCATCACTAATTGCGGTCAATTACAAGGAGTAATTGGTGATTTCCTTTTTGAAATAGCCTTGAAACGCAATTCACACGTTCCGTCCCAGCTACTGCTATTTCTTACATGTAAAAATAGCTGTTCCCTATACGTATACAGTATTGATCTTTTGTACTTACCTTTAACATGTAAAAAAGAGGAAAGGGCGAGAAACAACAAAATATATCTTCGATTTGATATCATTCTGAAATGAAAACGTGTACATTTAAATTTAAGTTCGGGGTTAATAATTAATGCTGGATCTACCTATATAAATAAAGATTTTTAATCGAATATAATCGAGCATTATTAAGTATCACAGACATACCCGCTCGCTATCGAGATATCGCTATCGCTTAAGTGCCAGATTAGGAATACAATACACGTATGGAAGATAAAAAATCTAACGATCAAATCCAAGGCCTAGGCCAAGAACTAAGGCTCTGGGTGCATTATAATTGGTGACGGATTTCAACTTCCATACAATCTCAATAACAAATCACAATAAAAAGGATATGTCACATAAGGTTATAGACGTTTCGAAAGACAAGCTAATGGAAATAGTGAGTTATAGCGAGAACGGATGCTTATGACTATGTAGAATAAAACTGCTTTTGGAAAATCACTTATACTGTCAACAATTTGTTTACTCTTAGGATTTAGGTACAGGTAAACTTAACCAAAAATATAAATAATTCGAATAAATTTGACCTGCAAAAATTAATTGGAAACGTCAGGGCATAAAATATTGAACAACTTTCCTTTTATATGCAATGTAAATGCATCCTAAACGGCAATCCGTAGTTTTCAAACCCATGCATAGCCAACATCAAATATATTTTAATGTCAAACAGCCTGATAACCATGATACGTGTAATGACAATAAGCTAAGGTTTCGTTGTTACCTACAATAAAATAACCGATTTTGAAGCATAAATTATATGCACTACCCACAGGCTGTATTGTTATAATGTTATATTGCTTCTCTCACGGTGGTGAAATGATATTAAGATTTTATAAAATGAAATTCAACATTTGTATTAATGTAGGACTGAACTGTTGTTACATTCACATTGTTTATTTTTTTCCGTTGTTTCATTTAAGTAATGGTATTCATGATTGGAAGGTTGCAAAAGGCAGACGAATGCTTTATTTTTCTAAAGTAAAACATTTTCGCCTCCGGTCACAACACAATTCATAATTCATCTTTGTTTATTATTAGGCGAGGTAAAACAAACGTTAGAATGTTCTAAAGTTTTATGTATTCCGAACCAGCAGATTAGAGACTTCAATTTTCTTCGAATTAGATATTGGCAATGAGTAAATGGTAAAAGACGTGATAAAACAATGATCAGAAGAACTACGGAGCCTTACCAATTGCATTTTCCTGTTTACTGTTTTCTCACTTACGAATTTGTTTACACGTGTGGTTTTGAATCATTCATTCATAATTAATAAAGATATGTTATGAAATGTTTAGATTAATTATTTACATAATCGCTACGTCAATCTATGTATGAATAGTGAGAAAATGGGCGTTACATAGCCTCGCCCTGAGACAGAACTGGGTATTAATTGAAGTAATTATCATTTTTATAATCACGCGTCATTTAATTTCATTCACGCGACCCACCTTGAGCGAAAATCTGACGAAGGTTCTCCTTCACGCGCTTTTCGCGCGCAAAGGGCGCACTTCTTTTTACCTGGTGATAACAATTGTTATAAGATTAACTGAAATCAGGTCCTAGGCTATAAGATACAGTTACATTCCTTGATATTGTACAATGACCCGAAACAAAGGATATTTCCCGAGTAATTGGGTTCGGGTTCATGAGAAGTTGATTGAAATTTTCAAAAAATGTGGTTCGCGTGATGAAACGTTACTGATGAGAATTATCGGGATATTAGTTCATCTGAGATTCCGTATAACAACAAAAAGTGAATAATATGACATAAATTAAGAAGGATCATAACAGTAAAATAAGCAAAAACTAAAGATTCCATATTGTGAGAAACAATTTTAGGTCTTGCACTTTTTTATAATTTGTTCCTTATTCCTTTCAACTCGCTCAGTATTTTGAGGTTCAAGTTGTAGATCAATGGTTCGTTTATCTGTTAGAAATAATCACACTCGAAAATTTGTTACCTTTATCCAATATGTTTTTCGTATAGGATGTTTTAATTCCGAGCATTCGTGTTATTGCAACTTCCGTTTACTTCTACGTCCAAATACTACCGGGCCAAACTTCATTATTGACCAATGAAGACCACGTCAAAAACAGGCCTTGGGCGACCAAGGTGTTGACTAACAAAAACCTGTTGAAATTTAAATTAAAAAACGAATTAATACTTAATAAGATAAGATATAACTTGCATCACACGCCTGTTGCCCTAAGCAGAGTGCCATCTCGACCCCTCAATTGCTTAACTGGCATACTTAAGGAGTAGGAAATTAGTTAATAAAAGTACTGTGCTTATGGTGTTGATATATTTTACCATATACTATCCTATTGCAGCGATATCAATTTCAACAACAGGACGAGGTATTACTAAAAACTCAATAACTGATATATCAAAACACTTTGCAGGTAGCATTTTGAATCTGATTGTGAATACAATCGAATACTATTGTTATCCCTTAATACAATTTTTCCTAAGTTCTGAATCGGCCTGCGCGAGTGGAACTGAGTTACCAACTAATTTTTGAAATTCACTTTCAAATAATTTTAAAGTTGTTTAAAGTTACTTCCAAACAGTAAGATCTTTCTAAAATACAAACGGTGAACAATCACGTTCATTACGCACATTTTTTTATGGATTAGAAGTCCTGCACCGGTTTACAACATTATTCTCACTCCCCTTCATTACAGCTAACACCAAGATCCTTCTCCACCGTTAGACAGTTGATTACATACATTGGAATCACAACCTTTTAATTGTATATCAGGAAAAAATCTTGGATGCGAAACCACCTTTGCCCTTTTCTGACGTAACCATACAATTTGACGACTTTTTCGACAACTAGCCAACTTCTACTATCTGGTCTAACGCGCAGTGGCGAAAAGAATGGCGGGCGAACGAATGTATGACAGTGCTGGCTCACTGCATGACGTTAGTATACTTAGTAGAATCGCCAAAGGGCACTTGCGAATGCTGCTGAATGTCGTTCTCGGTAAGCAAAACTCTAAATCAGTCTTAATTATACGACATGTGAATGATTTACACTCTGAGAAACTCTAATGATGTAAATAACGTCCAACACATTCCTTTGTAATTGTGTTTCGTATAGGAGGTCTCGACAGACATATATTTTCCAAGTGTTATGTGTAATATTATAATACTTGAATGTGTGATTATATTTGTTTCGATACATGCCATTAAATGGATAAAATTAAATGGATGTATTTTTCAAATTAAAAATGTATTTGAAAAGTGTATTCTGTTAGGCTGAAAGTTAAGGATTCTTGTTTACGAACCAAGAAATATAGTTAATTCACTAATGGGCGAAATACCAATTGTCATTACAGGTTTAACGATCTCCATAAAAAAATGTTTAAAATCGAAAACGCAAAAATAAAAGAGTTCAAAGTTACACTCTGTCTCAATAAGAGATAATTTAGTGGGCTCTATTTCAATTTCAAACTGGTTTTACTGCATATGGCGTACGCCTTTTCGCCTCGGGTGTCGTTATGTTAAAATTTATCGTCGTTGCAAAGAAAGCCTATGAAGAAACATAGACGACCATGAGCTCACCGCGTGATATAGGAGATACGAGTTATTGTATTGGTATATAAATCGTGATATTTCAATAAATTAATCTAACGAGAATAACGAGAAGAGTAAAAGAGTGATGTTTGAAAATTTTCCACTGTCGTATAATTTCCGAGTACGTATTTTGCCCTGCTCTACATTTTTCAACGGTTTCTCTCTAATCTCTATATTCTATAATATTTCATCCGTGGTGTCTGGCGTAGACTCACGCCAGTTATAACATTATTTTTTCATCAGTCATTTTATTATTGAGAATCGTTCTCAGATGAATCACCGTACAAGTATTATTTTTCGGTGTGTAAACGTCAATTATTTTCAATTATGTGTTTAAAATTATCGCACCTACGGTTGCGTAATCGTACGACCAACTAGACGTCGCCATAATTACGAATACAGAGAAATAGTCGAATCGATAAAATCACGTAATTCGGCAACACGAGCATAAACAGAAGCGATGTCGGTATCGCAATTCTTTTCGCCAAAGCTAACGATTCCCATATGGTACCAACGGTCATTGATGTAACAGTTTAGAGGACCTCCACTGTCACCCTATGATACAAATACAAATCAATAACATTCGACTACTTAACATCAATATTGGTTGAGAGACATATTTCAAGCTACTTACATTACACGCGCCCTTGCCTTGTCCACCTGCACACTGCATGTCCGGGGTAGTGTCCAAGTTGGCGTCTTGATATAAAGCGTAACAGTCTTGATCACTCAGTAATGGCAGCGGAGCTTGATTCAAAATAGTGCTACCGATATTTCCTCCTAAACAGTAGGTACAATTACATTATATGTAGTTCAACAATGCGAAAATATGGACTGGACGAGTAACCAATAAATATTGGATATTATCTCTTATTTTTGGAGCTAAATGTATGAAAATAGCCTGAAACTTGTGGATATTTTGTTGGCAAAAGTTCAATATACAGTAGCGGAAGCCGACTAGCATCACAATAATTAACGTACAGTGATTTTTAGGAGTGCTGCTCCACTCATTTGTCACTATGTGGAAAAGGATCGTATTTTATCCTCTTAAGTCGACCTCGAATATTGGAGGGATTTTTCAGGCTCAAATAGTTCACTTATACGTCGATATTTAGATATTCCTCATATTCAAATCACTCAATTGCAGTAAATTGGATGTGGTCTACTGAATTAAGAATCATAATAGTATACACTTCACATATTGGTTAATATACACCGTTGTTTAGAGAAGATCACTATAACCATTAATACCATCCTGGATATAGCTAACCTTCTGTAGTAACTCCCCAGCCAGTCACGACACAATTCATTCCAGCAGGAAATTTCCAATCGGAGTGTGCCTCGCAGGCAAGAGACACGTAATCATTTAATATCGCTGGAGTCGTCAGTTTTATCAGAGCTAAAAGGGAATGAGGGAAGATGTAGAAATAATCATTATGCATATAATCCAACTTTTCTTACTAAGATCATATAATTATTAGTTATTGTTGAGCAAAAATTTCTATTGCCAAATCAAATTTCGATATGCCTAACTGATCGAAGTAAGGAGATGTGGATTTTAATGCTACAGAAGTTGCATTTGCTAAAATTCTCATTCTTACCAACGTCATGACTTCTATCAGGATTATCATATTGTGGGTGGACGTATTTTGCCTCAATATCAATTAACTGCACAGAGACCTCGTTATCTCTTTTGTCGTGAGCACCGAGCATTGCCTGATCGCTACCATACGTGCCGATGCTGTTAAAGAACATCGTATGAAGAGAAGAATGAGAAGAATCGGATAGTTTACTTACAACACTAGTTCAGCACAATGAGCGGCAGTTACAACCCATTGGGGTTGAACTAGAGTCCCACCGCAGTAAGCCGATCCATAGGAGCCTTGCAACGATACCTGGAACGCGTTCAGTAAAAGGGTTCTTATTAAGCAGTATAACTCAGTGATGTATTCTGCTTGAAGAAAATATGCAAAACTAGTAATAAATTATTAGTAAACTTAATAAAGAACTTTTTAAAAGGTATTCATATATTTTAACCTGCCATGGCCAACTATGTGGAATTGCTTCTTCCCCTCCTACCACGCGAGGCGAGGACAGGGGTAGGGATCTTGAGAGTGCATTGCTCTGATCTTGGTAGTCGAATCCAGTTATGGTCGGTAGTATGGCCGGACGACCACACTGACTATCATCCTGTGTTCCGGCTGATTAAAAAAACGTCAATAAACTAACTAACTAATAAACTAACAAATATATATCAGAGGTAATGGAAACAGAAAGAAGGACCAAATAACGTTACGAGGAAAAGATCCGCTAGGTGGAACTGTTGTTCTGATTGTGGTCTTTGGAGTGGACGTCATTATTGGTATACTGTCTGTTTCTATAGCCGCGGTGGATGTCGAAAGCCATGAAATAGTTGTTGTTATGGTTTGTGAAATATCTGCAATATGATTATGTAAAAAAATTAATAATTACATATAAATTACTGAAACAAGTAGCTTCACCTGGTCCCGTGGCCTGGTATGTCAGTGAAAATCCCACTCCTCTCGTACTTGGTTTGACAGTGTTTGAGACGGTGAAAGCAATTGTTGCTTTACTCGTAATCATAACAATTGGCTCAGATGGTTTGTTGCAAATAATTTCTTGTGACGCAAAATAAAAATTATTTTATTCTCACTTGTTGACTGTATATATATATTTTATCTTTTACCTCCTGGCATAATGTAATTGGTATCATCATACAAAGTGATATAATCATAGCAACCACTTTCGTCCAAGTCCATAATGTTAAAAGTTATGATGTAAGATTCTGCTCCTTCTACTCTCAGCCTCCAACTTTCGCCGCTGCTGTACGCATAAGGATATCCTGGGCTTGTGATGATGCCACTGGGGTCGGTCATTGTTACTAAAAATGTATAGAATAAATATGATAAGTACATGCGATGAAAAACTATATATACAATATCTGTGCAGGAATTGAATGCATATTTCAGCACCTAAGCGAGGTTCTTTTGGTAATGCCTCATTCATATTTGGCAACAGGGCCACTATTATAAGCAAGCTCAGCATCACTGGTAGTCGATGATTTAACTTTTCCTAATAAAGTAACTGAAGATTAATTTTTTACATTAAAAAGCATCAGACAGGACAACACAACACAATAAAACACAATTTGGTTATTTCTGATTCCAACACAGACCAACATTAGCTTATTCCCCGTATATATTCAACAGCAATGCAGCAAAGTTCTTCAACCACTGTTGCAGAGGTGAGATACCTTTATATAATAGTTTCAGCAAATAATGTTTACTCTTCTGCATAAAATAGAACTTTAATCTTATCGATGTGAACCTGACAGGTGTGTGTCCTAAAATAGGGCACACCAATCCAAAATAGTCCGTACAAATAAAGTGAAAATGTATTATGAAGAATCATTAACTCATCCTTCAATACTTGGGTGCACGTGCACCCAATACATTTTATAAGTTTTCATAACTAGAGTTAATTAATCCCATTGGTTTATAAATCCACCGCATTTGCAACTTTTTACTAAACGAGGTGAATCACCTCGCATGCCTTTGATAATGTCTCGATTAATAGTTAATGAAGGATGTTGTACATTGTTAGGAAATTCGTTAGAACGCTGCCGATTCATTAAAGCCCAACTCACGGATAAAGTTTAAGCCCATACCGGGGGTGAGATTCAGGACGGCATGAAAATATACTCAACCTCTATACCTTAATCAAAAACAAAGTACCTAAAAAGGGATACAATATATCATCTTTGGATATCAAGGGGTGAACCGAAAACCGGAAAGACGGGAAGTGCGAGAAGGTTGATTGATAAAGGAAATATGAGAAAGTGTGTGAATTGATCAACAGGGGGAAAAGATTGGGGTACGGTCAAGATTCGCGATTTTCCACATTTTATAGAAAATATACCCAGAAATAGGCAACATTATTATTTTTCAAGAACCCATGGCAGTGTTGGCTGCAGGCGCCAATACTTGGCTCGCAGAGCAATAAATATCGATTGAACTTTAACCTGAATTGTGTCATTGGCAATAGCAACGCTATTCAAGCATGACTCTATTGTTGGATTGCCCTGTTTAAATAAAAGTTTTAATATTTTTCATAAAAAAATCCAATAAAGAATCACAAAAATATCCAGGATTCCTGTAAATATGTTGTGCTGTAACACAGCGTAGATAACCTGGTGACAGAGCAGGTCAAACCGTAGGAAATGACTAGACAATAGTTGCTTAGATACAAAAAAGCCGAAAGAAATGGCGAACTAATGCTAAACTCAAGTGATGTGAAACGACCCGGTAAATTATCTTTTCAATTTACCTCAATAGAGATTGAGGCGGACAAACGAACTTTGTGTGATATCTGATTTCTATTGTCGGAATGAATTTTTTTATTTGTTTTTCAACACTCTTTGTTGCCATTTAAATCGAAATGTCTTTCAATTATCAGCTGACTGAGGGGGAACGCACTGCTTAAACAATGTGACATTCAATTCAAAATTAATTCCACCACTGACTGAGATCTGAAGGTGAATTTGGTGGTCATTAGAGTATAGGTACAGAGGAAATTAATACGCATCATAAAAACAGGGCTAAGTAAATACATGTTTAGACTCCAGCTATAAGTACCTACATAGGCTATAACTGGTAAATTACGATACAGAATCTGGCCGTTCCCTGAACACATTCCACTGATCTTCGTAACACAGGTTGTAGAGAATATCTAGTATTTTTAGCATATTTTTTCTCTTATAACGGTTTATGAACGTGAAAGAATGTGTGTTCAATGTAAAAGTGCAGATCAGAATCCGTTCAGTAACTCTCAAGTCAAGGAATGATAAAAGCGACCGAACCTTCGAAAAAAATACTGATATCGGAAAAAAATGCAGTAACTGGGAGGTTGGCATTAGAAAGTAAACTGCAACATTTGTCAAACCTTCAACATCGTAAGCAAGCTTTATCGAGAAATGACGCAGGGAAACCAGTTTTAAAATACCACACGAACGTCGCGGACAATCATACTCTTTCTGGAGCGTACACTTCTTTCACATTAGGTATTTCTTCTCCACGCTCCACAAAATATCAAGAAGAAAATTTCAATCCGTCTGCGAATCTAATCGCAAACACCGCTAGAGCTGTGTATCCGAGTGCGGCGCAGGCATATACCCCAAGATATTTGAGCCAGAATGATTTTAAAATACCTGCTGGACTGATAGAAGTAGCCCACGATTATCTGCCACCCTGCACACCTCGGAATAGATTCGATTTGAATCGGGACTTCGAGTTGAAAAATAGTACTCAGAGACGACTGGAAATTCAAGAATTGAGCGTAGGTCTTATCAATGATACTTTAAATCCCAGAGTCGATTCCGGACTGCCCACTCCTCGCTTTGGGATGTCAGGAAGTTTGCACTTTCCACCAACGCATCATGACGATTGCACATTAGGGACTATATCGAACGGCGTAAAAGATGCTGCTAACCAAGAATATTCTCAAAATTCAAAAAAGTCAACAATGACCGCTGCAGCACGAGGCCATGCCTCAAATAACCCTGTAATGTTCACACCGAGTGCTCACTACACGTCTTCTGTAAGCAAGTCAATGACATATCAAACATGGTCGAATACTCTGGCCCCTTCTGATCCAAGACCTGGCAGCGCTAGCATCAATTGGCAAGGACAGAACGGAACTAACATTTCAACTAACACATTTAATTCATATTTAAGGAGGGTTTCGGAAGGAAACAATGGTCGACATTATAGAATACCAAATGCGGGGAATGACTATTCATATGGAGATATTGACTCAGGTGTTAAATCAAATGGCACAGACTCAATTCGACTCCAAGAAGATAAATATAGAAACCTTGACATAAATCAGAAAAATTCTGTTAACATGCTTTCACCCAACAATACGAATGGACTAGGACCTGGTAAAATGTCAATAACTGCATCTAAAGTCAGTCCGGACATTGATAATACACTGAGAGCCATATCAATAACCAATTCCACACCACGGGCCAGACAGTTAGTGACATCAAATTCTGTTTTGTCCAAAAATTCCACAAGTGATATATATTATCAAAAGAGTAAGAACATGAGAAGTCTGCATAGACACGGCTTGAAATACAGCTCAAACGGAAACAGTACATCTAGTAGTATTTTGTCCAATCGGCCCCAAAGCCAGGGAAGATACATAAGCAGTATACCGAATCAAAATTCCAGAACTATCTTAGATGGTTCTTTCACTGTACAGAACAGCACTAATTCACTGTCCTCTACCAATGGAAAGAGGCTAGCTTCAGCTAAATATGGGACAACCTCAGAGAACGGTGGCAGAGCACGTAATGTCGTTTCTAGACGGTCTAACCGGGTGGGATCGTCGAAGAAAGGATACTCCCAGCATAAGCAAAATTTCCCTTATGCCAAATCTCTAATTGATATAGATGAAATGCAACCGGATGAATATATAAGTGTCCCTGGAAACCTCAGTCAACGCTCAGGAACTTTGGAAAACCGTTTCAATGTATCAGAAATTTCAAAAACGTTCCGTGACATGACCATGTCAGAGAAGAACCACCCTCGCGGGATGTCTGCGAGAAGGAATCCTGGCACTGCTCATTCTATACTGAATGGTGAACAGGGAAAGCCTTCTATCTCAAACAGAAAAAAATCTCTTCACACCGTATCCAGACCTTCGAGTAGAAACCACTCCACTAGCGACAAAAAGAAAAATATGCATGGAGAACAAATCAAGGAAAAGACAGCTATTCAAGGCATACAACCTGGTAAAAATAGTTTGCCAAGGTGGGTATTATACGTAATTACTTTTTGCAGATTTCAAAGGAACCTCAATCATGGAAATTCATTTTAACTATTTATTGTTTGTAGATCTTGCGGTGATGGTTCAGAGCAATGTCCAGAAGTGACCAAAGAATCCAGTGAATATGCGAGTACCAATGGAATAAGCACTGTTAATGCGTATGTCATTTCATGCTCATAACATTAATATTGTGCAGTGTAAATTAAATTCCATGCTGTTTGTTGGTATGACAGTGTACTTGCAAACGAATCTACATCCTCTTTCGGTACAACGACGACTGCAGAATATGAGGATGATGAAGAGGAGGATAGAGATGGAAGTTCATTGCAGGATGAAATGGAAGTTGACGAAGAGATAAATGATGAATTTGTCGATGAAATGGTGATTTTTATGTTAAACAATGAAATAAGGAGACTGCATTGTATATCAATTGTGCCAAATCAGTCCAGTTATTCAGTTTGCATATAATCAGATGGTTATGTCTTCCAGAACAATCCATGACTATTCTTGTGGTATGGTATCACACTTCCAGATAAAATTACTAAATGAAAACTAATGTTTTGGGAACATATGCAGCATATTCCATATTCCTTCAGTTGTAAAATGCAAAGAATTTCTTCTCCAGGGTACTAGCTGTTGTCAGGATAGCGACGATGAAAAATGTGCAAATGAATTTTATCCTGATGACAATGACATAGATTGCGTAGATGACACTGCCATTAACTGCCTGGATGACGATGATGATGTTGCTTCGGAGGCAGCTGGTATAAATCTTCAACTAATCACTGAATTGAAAATCAATCAACCATAAAAAAATTCCCCTTTTTTTTAGAATCTGAATTTTCAGTTGCAACATCTGCATCTCATTCCACTACGGTTTCCAACGCAGGATCTGAAAAAAGATCGTCCCAGGACAAAGCCGCCACTCAACCACCTATGATAACAAGCATATTTAGCAACTGTCCGTCAGTAATCAACTTCACGACTAAACATGAGAAAGGTAAATGTTGCCTAGGCCATTTTTATCAAGAACAGACAATAACAATCAAATCTCCTTTATGAATAGTTGATCCTCCTCTACCACATGATATCCGAAAACTTCTGAGATGGAAGATGAGTCCAATCACTCCCATAGTTGTCAGAAGCACTGTTGCACGATCAGGTTTTAAACCCTCCAAAAGTATGTGAAACTTTGAATTCTTTCTCGTCTTTGTTAAGACATCCGTACAACTTCTATGTGTTATAATTTACAGAGAACCATGACTGGCTTGGATATTTTGGAAAGCACATGAAAGCGAGCGGCTTCAGATCACTCAGAGAATACCAGAAAGTAATTTTTACTGTAATTTAAATCATACATAATACCAGCTATCAAACTGGAATTTTATTACATCAGATCAATCATTTTCCTGGCTCATTTCAAGTAGGTCGCAAAGATAGGCTTTGGAGAAATTTATCTCGAATGCAGGTTGGTACGAATAGATGTTTTTAAATCTGAGAATAAATTCATCGATTCTGTGTTTCCCGCTGAAGGCTCGATTCGGAAAAAAAGAATTTGGATTTGTTCCGCAATCGTACATCCTTCCGTGGGACAGGAAATTGCTGAAGACTGCCTGGGAAGAGGGTGGACCAAAGCAAAAATATATTTTGAAGCCAGTAAGATTGGAGTAATCCTATTTAGGAAAGTGTTATCTCTCAGATGCACAATCTTACGAGTTTTGTTTTTTTACTCTCAGCCCGCATCAGCAAGAGGAATCGGTATCAGAATTATCCACAAGTGGAATCAAATTCCAACAAGAAAGCCCGTACTGATACAAAAGTAAGAACACATACACAGCATATATGAAGAAAATTATAAGTGCTTTTAAGTGGATAGTTGACAGAGTAAGGCAAAGTAATTTATTAACTTGGGCTATTTTAATACTTTGCAGATATCTCTCAAGACCTTTGTTACTAAACGGATGTAAATTTGATCTTCGACTCTATGTTTACGTTACCTCGTTTGACCCTCTACGAATCTACCTCTTTGACGATGGCCTTGTGCGATTCGCAACATGCAAGTAGGGGGTTATTAAGTTTGATGTCTTTGATAAAGACAAGACTACCAATATTATACCACTATTATTATACCAAATTATATTATTGTTTTTTCATTTAGATATTCCTCATCAATGAAGCATTTGAGCAACAGATTTATGCATTTGACAAACTATAGTATAAATAAAAAGTCAGATGAATTCCAGCAAAACGACGATATCAATGTTTGTCAGGGACATAAATGGTGCAATCAAATTACTGTGTCTTATTATTGTATTAACATATTTTATTGGTGCAGTACTAATAAATAGTAACAGAAAATTAATATTTTTGTAATACCGATTCTAGTGAATAGAGTATCAGCTATTTTCATGTTTTCTCAAAGGAGCCTGAAAGCTTTCTGGCGTTACTTGCAACAGGATGGCACAAACACAGATAAAATTTGGGAGCAGATGAAAGACATTGTGATAAAAACAATCATTAGGTTTGTGTTGTCTATGTTTTCAAAATTACATTTACTTTGATTATTATCTTAACGGTATATTCCTATCAAGAAACTGGAGATATTATAGCCCAAGGAATTAGTAATTTCTTTTTCATTGTAGCGTCGAACAATTCACAAACAGTTTGATCAAGGCAAACTGTCGCAGACGATCTTGCTGTCATGAACTGTTCGGATTTGATATCATGTTGGACGATCGATTGCGACCATGGATTCTTGAAGTTAATATTTCGCCAAGGTTAGATTTTTGATTTCGATTCTAGTCTTGTAATTTTGGACATCTAGATTCTTGAGGATTAATGAATATGATCTTTTATAGTCTACATTCTAACTCTCCTCTTGATGTGGAAATCAAAGGCCAGATGGTCAAAGATATGTTTAACATAGCAGGATTTCGGATTCCGGATAAAAAACTGATAACTGCAAATGCTCCGAATCCAAACAGCAATAAGTAAGGGCAGTAATCTTATGATGTTGTTTTCCATAGTTCTATTAGTTATTTAACGACATATGTAATGTTTATAGCCCTGTTACGAGTGCGGCTGCCAACTTCAGTCAAGACAAGCGTAAACAAAGTCACGAGATCACTCCGGATAGCCGAGCAAAGCATACGTATTTTGCGCAACATTATAAGCATCTCGAAGAGGTTGGTATCGATTATTGAAATCGAAAATATGTAATTGCATATATGTCTCTGCCACGTTTTGGTATTAATATTCTCATTCCAACTATTGATCTGATGAACAATTGTTGTTCAATATGCTTGGAATGTGTTGAGGGCCCCTCAAAAATGTAAACTTCCAAACAATTACCCACTCAGATACTGAACAGTTCTATGATACTATGACACTAGACACAATACAGTAATTCACTATTACATGGTGTTCTTTAGATTTAAATTATTGAATTAATCGGAAAATTTATTACTATATTAAAATCTAGCTTCAAAATGTTAACTCATATCTGACGGCAATACCAGCAGATTATTCGCAACTTGTCTGTTAGTATATAAAAAAAATGAAATGAAATGAAATTTTTACCTTGATTCTGTAGAGTGAACTGCTCTCCATGATGATGGATGTTCTAACAGTAAATGACATAGAAATGCTGGTAGAAACAGAACAGGAATACAACCGGCAAGGACGTTTTGAAAGAATCTTCCCGAGAGGCAGTGAGACAAGGTATGTAGGATATGTACCCAGTCTGAGCAGGAATAACTGAAGCACATACATTATCCAGGCATTCTATTTTTTTCCAGAAAATATTTCCCGTTTTTTGAACAGCCACGGTACTATAATGTACTTTTACATATGTGGGATCTGAAATACAACCAACAAAGACAAAGAGGTTGAATTTTTTTTTTGGTTATTAATTAGTTTGTAGTATTTGTAATATCAACCAACCACAGTATCATGCAGATTTAAAAAAAAGATTTGCAAGAAATCTGACATCCCCGGTGGGAACTTATTAATTGTAAATTTTTACATTCAACTAATTGGATTTCACTGTCTTCTACAGGATTAGCTTTGCTCGAGTCCTTCTGCCGGCGTGGTTTACATCGGACTAACTTACTTTCGAGCGGGGTCTCGATACCATCGGAGCATGTTTGGTCACCCCCCCAACATTTCAAACCTTTCACGTCACCCAGGTTCATATATAGTACTAAAATATGATTACAAATAGTATTGAACATAATAATACGAATATGAAATCTCTTAAAATGCCTGCTTTTAATTTTAGAACCGATGTAAAACTTCTACCTTCTGTTATAAAACCTTCGAACCCAGCATTCTCACCGTACACAACCAATTTGGTCGCAAATACTTCGGCTCTAATACCTTCGTCTGGGTAAATGTATTATATTTATATAAAAGTACATCACATATTTTCCAGTTATAGCCCACCTTGAATCAAGATAAAATTTTAAGAGCTTTTTATAGTGTAAGGTGCAAATAGAACTGTAACATGTGTGTGTATGCATTACCAGCTTTTCCCTATTTCATTCAGTTCAATTTCTATTCTCCATTTTTCAAAGGCTTAAAGGCTAATTACTGATGTTAGGATCCAAGGTTGCTAGAAAATAAATTTAGATATAAATACCTATTTTTTCAGACGTGTTCAATCTGCTTCTACTAAAAAATGGGAAACTTCAAGCACTAAATCACTTACGTCAGTGGCCTCCCATCAAGTTAGAGTTACTGCGGGCAATATGGGAAAGTAAAACGGAATCAAATACTTTATCAACTGTTACTACATTTTCCTGGATAATTTTTAAATGTACTGATGACAATACTGTGCTTGTGTTTAATTACTTATCACTGTGCTATCCATTCTTTACAACCTTCTGCTCATCTCAAGCTGTTTTAATTAGCCAAGATTTCATCTAAATAAACTCATTCCATGCGCAACGCAGTTTAAATAATTCTATGTGATTCCAGGTTACTTTATAAAGTGCTTTATGTGTATATATACTATGTACACAGTGTTCAATACTATACAATCCCATTGGGGTTATAATGTCTGATTTTACAGACGAAAATTTACTATATCAATATCCACTACTATATCTAACACTAAAGGATATATTTTTCAAGTGTTCAGACATATGGGGAACACTAAATTATTCCCAATGTTTTTGTTACTTTTATGTGTTACTATTGACTTGCAATATTGACCTTGTATAGTTATTGTACATTGTAGCCCTTCTAAAGTATACCGTGACCCTTATAGGATTATAGTGTGTTCCTCAGTTGAATATCTTTGTTCTTTTCTCCAATTTTATTTGGATAATTAGTTGTTATGGATATTGCATGAATGAATTTCCAAAATATATTAGGTTAATTAGTTACATTGTAGTATTATAACCGAATTGTATTTAGTATTAATTCGTAAAGCATGTAACTGCTGGGCTGCAACTAACTCTTTGCAATCGATTGAACCTGAATTCCATTAACATACAAGATAAAACTCGTATATTCTTAGCTTTGTTTCTTCATTTCATATTGAGGTTCCCACCGATTGCTTGTAGAATCCCGTTGCAAATATTTTTCTCCACACACAATACACGAGGTTATCACTACATTGCCAGTGTGTAAGTGCGTTCTATGGTTACTGGAAACGCTGCAATATTCGTATCCTTATTTATTCTGAATCTGAAATCTACCGTAAACTCTGTCCATGTTATTGTTGTTCGGTTTGGAACAGTCATTTTGCTTCTTAACTATTTAGGAAAGGTTTCAAAGTAATCGCTCCAGTCTATGTTGCCAAAAGAATTTTCTAGAGCGTTGCCCTATTTAGTTAGCATGAAATGTTCTGCATCTACTAGATAATACCTAGAAGATCCTAATAAAACGCAATGCTATTCTTTACTGTGTTGTGAAATATCTAATAGGAAGACAGACTAGTATTAACATACCAAGACAGACAAATATCCTTGCTAGCTACAGCAATCTTTCAAGTCAATGAAATTAAAAATTAAGAGTATTCTGCTTTCTAGCATAACACAGTACTTTAATATTTCAGACTAATGTACCATGACCTAACTCTAACCCACTATAGCTGACTAACTTACAGCCTAAAAAGAAACAAATTCCATCCAAGAATCTCATAGTAAAAAAATACTTTAGAACTTAAGGTGCTTTTAAAAATTCGTTTCGTCGTTCGCAGTGTCATCTGTTGAATTTGGCGGATCTCCACTCTCCGCCAATTTATGCAAACAGAAATCAGTGTTGGCGCGCCCTAACCTCTTCATCTTATGCGCTTCCGCTAATTCATCGGTATTTACGAATTCATCTGCGCAATTTATTTCGCCAGTTGATTTCGATTCTTGTCTAATCGTCACTGAAAAAGGCAAATGTAGAGTCACTGCGGGCTAAACTAAATGCGGAAGAACGGTAAATTCACTAACATAAAGTACAAGAGAAATTAATCTTCGAGGGTGGGGAATATCGTTAAGAATAGGATAAGCTAATTTTTGCTTTCCCGTTATTCCCACATTTTTAGCACCACAGATTAAGGCTCACAAGGCTCCTACTTAGCTTTCTTTTAAAAGCGGGTTCTCTGTGTTTCGCTCGTGGAGAACAGGAAAGCTGGTTGAAAACTACTGGAGAAGTATTTCGACGCTCAATAGAACCCGGTGTTGATTCTGAAGATACATAAATTCATGAATTTATCCGTATGAATCTCCTTCATTTCATCTTAGACATCTTACCAATATTTCTCCTGTATTCATGATCGTGGAACGAGTCGTAGTGACTTGGCGTCGTCTCAATCAGAGAGACACTACTGAATTTTCCATATTGCGTAGCTAACCTTAAGACAATATCATAAGTTTAATTGAATGCATTCAACTGATGTGAAAATACTCCAAACAGAAAATCTTTGCATAACGCATAACTTGCATATCTAACGTGCGATAGAGAAGTATGGTACACACCGTTTCCCAGTGAATATCTTCTCATTCGATCCTTTTTTATGCGATGACAACCTAGATTCGTTGCTCGTCATTCTTTCCGTGCTTTTCACTGACTTTTGATACATTGACTGCAGTTTGCCGCCGTCTTGCTCCGGACTTGAATCGCCAATTATCCCTGCCATCATTCCGGCAGAGAGTATTGACGGTGTTACGGAATCTCTTTCTATAGAAACGATACATTTAAAATTGATTTATTTTTTACAGCTATTATAAAGCGCCTGCCATAGTATAGTGTTCAGTGTACGTACCCTCATCATGCGGCTTGCTGTATATATCACTTGTCCTGTTACCCCACCCGGCATAGTCGTACACCGAATCCCGCCTAGCAAATTTAAATTGAGTTAAGAAAATTAAGTATGCTTGTCTTCACTATTTTTATTACAAAAGAATTTTCATACTTATAAATTTTCTTTAGCGTCTCATGAGGGTAGAGTTTCTTTTTTTTGATTTTCGTGCTTTTGCGTCTTTCCCGTTCTTGTTGTTTTCTAGTTTCTGTAGATATGTAGACTCTGTAGAAAACATAGAAAATTACAAATAACGTGGTAAATATAAAATACGTGTAGAGACGCATCGATAAACTTATAGAAAGATTGGAAGATTCAATTTACTCCTTGGATTTATGTTCAATAACATCCATTTCTTTATTTTCTGAGATCTAGACGGTTTTGAGCAACATAAATAAATCATCACGCGTGAGAATATGCACATACAACAATACTACAAACTGCGCATTATTTACGAGGTTTTAAAAATGCATGAATCAGTTATAATGTTGGTAACAGGAATGGATGTTGCAAGAATTTCGCTACATAACAAAGCGATAACGATATTGTTCATGGGAATTTTTATTTAAAAGCTCCCTAGATGTTCTTTGGTAGCTTACGTAGTGGTATTACCAATAGTTACTGACGAGAAGATCTCTTTTAACTATGGGATTCTAGCGCCATCTAGTAGATATATCAAAAAAGGGTCTAAGCACCAATTACCAGTTTTTGCATCTTTCCACGAGGCCTTACTATATCTAAATTCGTTTCTTCTTATGTTAAAGTAAAATACTACATATTTTACCTGTATATAATGAAAAGCGGAATTAGCCCTCCTAACATGCCTATTCCACTGATGCCACCTCCTAGTATAGTCAGTCTCATTTGTATGATTTTTACAAGATTGCGACTTTGGTCTAAATCGCCTGGTAACGGACCTGACAACGGAAGATAAGTAATGAATAGCAGCATGGAGTATATGCATTATGGTGTCAGTTTATGGTATACCTCCGCTTGCAGACGATCCTTCGACGCCAGTCTCACCCAAGTTACCGTTAACCGGTTCAGATTTGAGAAAATGGAACATGTCATCTGCTGGTACAATGTAAGCAACGGTGATGAGACCAAGACCTAATGGAAATCATATATTATATTAGCTTGAATTCATTCTCTTCTACTTGAGTGTACAGACTAACCTATGAGAAAGAACAGTGCATGGCTGCTTATCAATACCGGTCCTGTTGGATACTGGCGATGTCGATAAACGGTATATCCGAATATAGTATACACACTGACCAATCCAAGTAAAGCTTGTGAAAAACCTGTCAAGAAATATTTGAAAATTGATCAATAAGTTAATTAAATAATTAATCCTTCAGTCTGTTTTGTTTGCTCCAACAGTTTAATTAAATTAAACAGAAATCCGTCAGTTTCTCTTACCAATATAAATTTCCAAGTTGAAAACATTGATTTGTAATTTCGTGCACTCGACAGAAACCATCACCAGTCCGACAAGTGTAAGAATTACGTTGAAAACGCTAAACAGAAACAAACGACGCTTCCAAATCTCTGTCACCGGTATTTTCATTGGTTTATCACTTGACATATTACTTTAGCTGCAAACGAAAATATGTATAATATCATATATTTTAAATTTTCAAAACAAACCATAATATGACGGAAAATCGTCGTATATCCATGAATTTGGCAAACTTCCGAAAGCAGATTCAAAACCGATATTCATTACACTCTATCTCTATTTGATTTCATTCAATTCTAAGTGCCAATACAAAACTTTTTACAACGAATATGAACTAGACAACATTCTGCTATCCAGTTCCAAGAATTTCCAATAAACGAGTTTAGCTCATATAACTAAATATAGATTTCTGATTTATCTCAATAAACAATAACCCTATCATTTTCCAAGACAATTACATTACCGGTATCATCGCTTCATTACTGTCACAATACACTATAACGATTGCTGAAAGCCTGAGAAATAAAGATAACTGCAACAGTAGAACCAGTTTTTCCATCTGTTACACTGTATAGTAACATCGGATAAATTTCGTCTCGTTCATTGAAGCGACAAAAAAACATCTTCTACATCCGTGAGTAATATTTCTCTACAGTCAATTTTGCTATCATCTTAAGATAAGGTCTTTTCTCTCCCGACCTCAATGCACACACGGGATGGAAATTACATTAAAAATCTATCTATATTTATAGAAAGGTTCACTCTTTGGCCAAAACAAATTGATTACATCTGCCTATATTACATTTTAACTCAATCTAACATTTGGAGTGCTTAAATCAATACATATTCAGAGTTTAATTAAATGCATCCGCGCTCATAATTAGCCTTCAAGAAACGTATTTTTTAGCAGTGAACAATGGGCGCGCCGTTCGCACTTACTTGGTGATGTTTTTTTTATCAATCCGTCATCACCATACACATTTGCCGCTGTAAGATCATGAATTTTTAATGGTAAGAGGTTCGGGAGGCAACTGAAATAAATAATTAATTGCGCCGACAAGTGACAGGGCATCAATACAAATATTTGCTGACATGTTCGCATTAAAAAGATGTTCCACTCCCTGTGACGGGCAAAAACTTGTCCAGTCGATCAAACGTACAAAGGGGATTATAGACTTTTAATAATTCCATTAATCTAGAGTAGTCTAAAAGTATTAATATGATTACATGGATAAGATTATACGGAACAACTTCACATACAAGCCAAGTATTACCCCGGTAATAAATAAAAAAATTGTGAAGATGTAAATATAGTTAGATTGGTGGATGTAGACCGCCGGAGGCGCTAAAGTTCCGCAATAAACTCAGCTAACCACCACGTTAAAAAACATTTCAAACTGTTTATTGCATTATGGCTTGTGATTATTTATTGTGTCTGAATGAGCGTCGTAGCAAAATAATCAGATTTGATTTATCTTCAATTGTAACAATATTGGCGATTCATTTTTTTAATTTGTTAATTCAATCATCAGGGAATGAGGATGTGCCTTCAATAATGTTTTCCCGCATATAACTGAAGCAGGGGCGCGCACAAAATTGAGTCCCGAGTATAGAATGATCCTAATTTACCGCTGTCATATTGGGAGTACTCTAATGCTATCTTGAGGGTCGTAAATTTTTTTTTATTACAAATTGACATCTAGCGGAATGTACAGTATTTCTAAAAATAAACCAGAAATCCTACTTTAATTAATTAGTCGCCTAGGTTCGTAATTACCGGCGATCAAATGAATAATATCGTCTACTGTACGACCTTTTCAATTTCAATTTCAAACATCAATAATCTCTGCATTTATCTCTCTATTACAAAGTATTCATTGGACTAATTAGGTTCATTATGTACTTAAAGGAATTAAAAACCGACACAATAGCTCGTACATGTTATCATGATCATATAATCGCGGAATCAAACTGTAATAGCTTCATGTTTTGCCAATAAATTATCATTTGCTTGAGGCAATAGTTGAAACAAACAAAACATGTACTGACAACTGCCTAGTATATAGAATGGGTTTGCAGTGCAGCGACAGGAGTTCG
This sequence comes from Halocynthia aurantium, assembly GCA_013436065.1. Taxonomy (NCBI): domain Eukaryota; kingdom Metazoa; phylum Chordata; class Ascidiacea; order Stolidobranchia; family Pyuridae; genus Halocynthia; species Halocynthia aurantium. The sequence goes on along the minus strand of QXVX01008716.1, from coordinate 150,128 downwards.
GAAGAGTGTTTCTACTTATATCTGGCCGTAGCAAATGTAATGTATTTTAAAGTATCTGGATACTTAGGGTGTCATTCAACAGTATAATGTCGACTAATAAGGCCAGGGAAGCATTGAGAATTCAATTGAAAATTTAATTGGAATTCAGATGTTTTTTATGTATTAGCTTGATAAATTATATGGCAAAATTTTAAAATATTTTGTCTATTTGAAATTTGTAAAAAATTTAAATAAAGTAACGAATTTTCGACCTGTTTTCATGACTCTGCGCATGACTTGCCTAACTAACTAGCTAATTCATATCAGTGTCCTAATTATTACTCATTTTTTGACAGTTTCGGACAGAAAGTGAGGAGGTAATAGTGTAGATGAGCTAATGGAACATTAGGAGCATTATGCCTATGATTCAGTGAGTCAGGAAATGGTATAATGGCCTGTTACCTCGGCCGAAGGCAGCACTGCATTTCTGTAGTTTGTTAGTTAAGTACTGTCTCAATGGAAAGTTGGTAGCTATTGCCTCGAGGTAGTCTAAACTCTAATGTATCTGTGGTTTTCCGCCGTTCCTTTGTAATTAGCAACATGATTGGCATGATTTACCAGACAGAACATTTTAAACGATAACCTTGATTGATAACGGTTCGGAATAGATTACATCTTGTTCATTTGGTAGGCTCTCGTTTTAGAATTGGGTGAAGTACGCCTATGGAAGGTACCCCTCGCCGAAACACAGCAAATACATTTTAATCATCCAGATAAGAATATAACATTACACAGAAAGTTTCTTTTACATTATCGATTAAAATAGATAGTTCAATAACTATACTGGAACCTTAACAGACTGTTTCAGCTTTTGACAAGTTTATCAATGTTCAAAATATTTATACACTGGAGCACAGGATGACAGAGCTAACTCATGCACCTTTGATTCTACACGAAAAGTAGTTCAGTAATTGAAATTGAAATTTGCCTGCTGTATATGAACATGATTCAGTACTTCTTGATGGCTCGCAGTTAGCAGCTAGTACAGTAGAATATATACTTGACCATTCAGTATATGTTCCAAGAAATATCAGTGGAAATGATATCAAATCGCTTACTTTTATAATAAATAATTTAACATGTATTAAGTTGGCCGTGCTGTGTAACTTGAATAACCATCGGGCAGTCATTTGACCTTAGACAAGTCATGATATTATTGTGAGTATCGATCTTGTCCAATTCCCATTGAAGCTTTTCTTTAATTAAAGGATCAGACCTGAACTCTGCGCAAAGTCAAGTCAAATATATTATTCATAAATACTTCAATAGGAAAAGAAATGGTTTGCTATTGCAATGAAAAGTATTACATTGAGGTACTGCGTGACACAATCGTTGCATCTGGTAAACATAAGACATGTAATTGCATTAGGCATATTACTGAGTTGCTAAATATTTTTCAAAAATAGTCTGAGTATGGTGACAAGATGTTGGGTTGTAAAATCTAAAGGGTAAAGTTAAATAATAATGTATAGCTGCGGAAGAAACAGTACAGCGTGAAGAATGATCGATGCGGGATGGTTATTGAATATTTGAATACGCATACAGTAGTTAATCAAGATCTTTACTCAATAATCAAATCAGTATATCAAACAAATATTGATGGAAATATTGACAACAAAACATGCGGATTTACAACAGGGTCCGTAGAGGAAGTCTGTTGAGCTGTTACATAGTTTCTGTGAGTATGAAAACTTTTGTACCGTCCCAGCTTATTTCTTCGCCTATGGCCGTTCGTAATCTATTTGAAAATTACTTAACTTTGGTTTGTTTGAAATCGAATATCCTGAAATACGCTGAATTTGGCTCAAATATTATGTATTCTCTCTATTATATGCTTGGGTAAGGAATTTTGTTCAGCCCCTGATGCTGGTAAAGTTGGACCACCTTGACGACGTTTACTTTCTTCAATTTTAGATACTACTGATACAAGTAATAATGTACCTTCGAGTTTACCATGTGATACTGTATACTTTCCTATCTTTGTTGTTGAAAACTGAACTTGCCAGCTCTTCAAACAAAAAAGATGGGACATTTGGCGAAACTACTGAAAAGGTGACTGATAATAACACCACACAACATTTCAATGAAGCCGGCAAAACAGACAAAGATAAAGAAAATGCCTTTGCTGCTTTGTCTCAGAGATTTAAATCTAGCGATGGAGGCCTGGATAAGAATGTTGCATTGAATATAATTGACATGCTTTCAGATAAAGTGAAATGCGCAGATAGGTCAGGAAACAAATGTTTTGATGTAAGTCACGGGAAATTATATTTAATAAACTTAGAACTTTTTCAAATTATGTTGTGATGATGCTATCATTATTTTTTATCTTCAAATTCATTTCTAGTGTTTGGACATCGATGAAATCATTCAAACCAGGAACACAGAGGGAAAAATAAGAATAACGGAAGAACAATTCGCAAAACTATCTACGAAGATCATGTACAATATCGTTAGTAAGGAGAACACGTGTACACAAGGTAGGGCCTACATTTGTTACATAGATATACACTTAACGATTCAGCAGTTTACCAATGTTTTGTGACATAAGGAATAGAATTTTAATCCCATGAATTATGTAAAACGCGTTTAGACCTCACTGATATGATATGACAACAGCTAATCGCAAGTCCGATATATAAATATAAGCCTACCTGGAATAACACTTTACATGGACTTGATAATTATTCAACAATATGGTTATGAAAGACTGATTCCACCATCCTATGTCTTTGAAGCAACGAAGAGTGTAAACGGGCATTCATATTTTTATTCAGACTCAAAGTAGCTTCGAACCAAGCGTTGATGGATAATTGGTGGTGTACTGTACTGTATAATCCACCATATAATTGTGATATATCTTATTTATTCTACATACATTATACTTTATAATAATCTCATGCAATCAAATTCTCATAATTAAAATAATGCTCACAATTCCAAATACTTTAACTCGCGGTGGGAACTTCTAATCACGGGCGAATTCCGCGGTTACATGAATATTTCATATTGTTGTTTTTACCGAAGAACTAGTTTCCAATCAAAGCATTTTCGCACATAAGACAAATGAGAAGACAATAACATTTGTCAATTATTCATTTTGACGCTCGTGTTTGCAATACTGTTAAAACAGCAAAAAAGTTAGACTTACAAATCTTCAATTGGTTTCACGAAGGTGTTACAATCGAAGATGCCAAAAAGTTTTTGTCATCTGGTGAAACAATTTGTAAAAGTCACTTTGTGAGAATGGTGACCGAGATACAGAAGATAAACTGTCCTGGATTTTTGAGAGTGAGTATTTTTATATTATACTTCTACAGCAAATCTTTCATCTGTAAAAGAGTTTTCTGACATGAGTGAAAAAATGTTTAAATATTCATGCGTCACGTTCTTCAGAGAATACATGTAAACATTCTGTCATACAGATTTTAAAAACCTGCCATTCTCAGGGCCACGCGGAAATAAAAACATTTATTATTAACTAAACACGTCTACCCAGAAGTAAAGTTTAAGATTGAATATCCATTGTTGAACAGTTATGTCAAGAATCTGTGTAAAGCTGAGAACAATTTGAAATATTACCTAAATTAAATATAAATATAGGTATTTCAAACTGTATGGAAAAATTCTCCACTCAAGTCGCTTAAAATGAGACTGCAATATATACAGTACCATAAATTTAAAAAGCCTTCTAAAAGAAGATTTGAAACTTTTCAGTCTCTAAGCTGGTTGTCTTCTACTTAAATCCGATACTGACACTGGTTATTTATTTTCCAGTGCATAAACATTCTCACTGTATTCCCAAACGGACCAAACAACTGCATCGAAATCGACGACACTACTGTTCCCGGTGGAGCCCTTGTCACTAAAGTTGTTAATTCATTATTAAATTGCAATTGCTATCTTCCAACGAAAGATATATTCCTGGATGCTCTAATGCGTGAAACTCAGTCTTTAGACGATACTATGTCAATACAGGGTGAGACTTACTTGGAAATTATATTTACTGAATTCGACCGATGGATTTTGAAGCAATATTGACTTCAGAAAATACCTTTACTATATTACCAGGATTTTCGTCACTTTTGCAAAAACTTAACATTGGTGGAAGGCTGGAGGTAAAAGATGACCATGAAAATCACAGAGATAAACGAGACACCAACAATGAAACGCTATCAAAAAACTTACTGACAAAGCAGGTAAATTTTCTAGATGTATGCAATATAAAAAGGTAACTTCCTATTTCCGTGTATTTGATTCAATAAAATAATATTTTATCCCCGCATTTCCATTTATGTATAATTTAATTTCGAGTTCCGCTTACAAACAGAGACACTCGAAGCGAAACTGAACCGCAAAATAAAAAGCGTTGGGAACCGGAACAAATTATAGTAAAATTCCAGTTTGGCAACGATTCAAAAGTGCCATACCTAATGGATTGTTTTAAATGGCTTGATTTAAAATGTTTAGCTAGTTTAAACACGATTCTTTTTTTGTGTCACGGTTAGTTAGTATTCAATAATTTAAGGTCATAACATAACTTTTATCTATAGAACGTGATGTAAGCTGTAGTAAAAAGACAAAAATAAAATCTATACCAGTGACGTCATACTGTTTGAACGAAATTTAACCGGAACCGAACCACATGTTCTTTTTGTAAAAACAAACGGAATCAAGCCAAGATTATTTATCTTTCTCTGAACCTGAATCCAACCAGTTTGAATATTTCCACTGGTTGGATTCCCTGGTTAAAATTTTTCAAAAATCTTCCACGGTGGAAAGTAATACAAACATAATGGAATGGAAAGTAATACTTCATTCACTATTCTTTATCGCCCAACCTTGTTCTCCAAACATATTAAGTAGTGTTGCAGTCTATGCCTATTACATATTATCTGATTACTCCATCTGTAACTGCCTATGGGCAAACCAAAATAATGGAAGAAAAATGATTGTTTTTTTAGTACGATGTTATCTTAAATCTACATCGTGACGTTAGGTGAAGTGAAATAAAGTGATAAACTGATAAACTGATTCACTGTATTCAAACTCAGAATTATATTTCTAGTGCTACTCGGCCAATCAACTTTTAACAGTGTACGGAATTTACAAGGAGTCCGGTCTAACGAAGCGCCAATTTACAGACCTCTGTCCATCGCTGATACAACAGATCACGAGTGGCGCATGTCAATTGGAGCCGAAGCCACTCACAGCAGAAATTAAAGAAGTCGATTCATCTTATACTACGTTACAAAGTAAACACAGAGTCACAGCTTTTTAGGAATTATGATGTGGTTCAAAAGTAAAACGGCAGTCTAAATATTTAGTTGGAATCCAACACTTCGAGTGGAATATTCAGCTATTCCGGGATACTGTATATGCATAATTCAATTTATGCTTAATTGACAAGTTATTTCGAAACACGATGCATTTACGGTTCTGTACAGTATATAATTCTGCGGTTGATCTTTAGAATATGGTTACGGTACAGCGGCGGTTTCAGCAATTAGCATGCTGGCCTTCGTCGGTCTACTCGTGTTTCCAGCGCTAGGGTCATCCCTGTATAAACTGACAATGCAGTTTTTTATTGCTCTCGGAGTCGGAACTATGTCCGGAGATGCCATATTGCACATTATTCCAGAGGTGAGGCTTTTCATGAGAAAACGTGTGCTGTTAATTACCCACATTATATAGTGAGGTGTATGATTCCGATACTACTTGATCGGGGATTGCTATGTGTTTACAGGTTGTAGGACTTCATGGACACGAGGAAACGTCAGAAAGTGGTGATGATTCTACTGATAAAGGTGAAAAGCTTTACATTTGGCGTCTTGTGACTGTGATTGCCGGAATTTACGTTTTCTATCTGTTTGAAAATTCGATTCGCTTATGGAATAAGATTAAAAATGTAAGTGATCGTATCATAACATATGGGTTTTGAACCCCGTTTAACTATCAACTCTAATATAATTGATGAGTACACGAACGATATCAGGTTTATTTTGTTATTTTGAACTTATAGAAAAAGTTTTCTCTGCACACCCATGACCATGGGAACAACAACACCGTGAATACTAATGGGCACGTTAATAATCATGACGAGTCAAGTCTGTCTACGACTGAACATACCGACGTTGAACGAAACACCAATAACAGCAACTCAACAAAACCGAATCATAAAGTATAAAAAGTTACTAATTATCGTATCAATACTAATAAAACGGAAATATGATAACTTTGAATAATGATAATTTTTCCCTTCACTATTATATTCCAATCATTCGATAAAAATACCATATGATTAACATACAATATGCATTTCAGTTGCAAATGGAACAAGAACATCACAATCATCACCACGATGAAGAAAATGTGAAAGTCTGTGGACGTGAGAAAATCTAGAATCATTAATCATATTTATTCAAACGATCTTGGGCAAATCTTGACTAGAATCCTCCATTAATTTTAGCAATGACGACTATCGGCATCATGGTTTTTATCGGAGATATTTTGCATAACTTTGGTGACGGTGTGGCGTTGGGTGTCGCGTTCAGCTCCTCCTGGGTCGCCGGTGTCGGCACATCGATCGCAATATTTTGTCATGAGCTTCCTCACGAATTCGGTGAGCTTGATCATTCAAATTACGTTCATTAAGTGCGTGAGATTATTATCTGACTGAACATTATCTCATTTATAATTTACAGGTGATTTCGCGATATATTTGAATAACGGATTGACAAAATACCAAGCGCTACTCGCAAATTTCGTTGCTGCATGTTTTTCATTTGCTGGACTTTATCTAGGTTTGGGCGTCGCTCAGAACCCGGAAATAAGAAGATGGATGCTGGCAGTTATCGCAGGGATGTTTCTATATATTGCGCTAGTTGATATCGTAAGTATAAGAAAATTCCATCGTTTAACTTAAAATGCGATACAACCTACCGGGACAGAAAGATAAATTCAAACTAGACTTGGTTAGAAATAACAAAATGAAAACTTAACCATGGTCCTACTTTCAGATGCATGAAATGATGGAAGAATCTACAGATAGACCAGTTCTGCTGTTTTTTCTCCAAAATTTCGGCATGCTCTTGGGATGGACAATATTAATTTTGATTGCGTGTTACGAGGAGAACATAGCAGCCGCCATTGGGGGATGATTGGTCCTCGATCCATCACGGTGGATTGGGATGAGAAAATGTGCCTGCTAACCAAAGTCAACCTATAAGGCCATAAGCACTTTACCAATTCGGGTGTACATAGTATTATGGTTTATTAATGAACGTGCTATTGTTCTGTAAAATAACAGTAACTATGGCCAACGTGATGGCCTAATCGTATTTGTATGTCTATAGTATAATATTTCCGCTTAGCTATTCTAATTTTGATCTGTGCAATAAATAAAGTAAACGTACATATCGAAGTTTAGAGACGAGAGACGGTATACAAGCGCCGGAAGCTATGACTGACAAAGTTTTGTAGTGCGTTTTGGAACTAGTAAACATACTGCAACACAGAAACGGGCCGAATCCACAACTAACAAATATACAAACGTAGGCCCCGAGAACCAATTCATCTGGTCCATAAATACATGTTCGACAACCTGGTAAACCACTGCCAACAATACCCAGCTTTGGGAATGAAAAACCTTGACTGTCGGTAAAGCATCTAATCGGATCAGTAATATTGGGAATAGAATTGAACGCTACAGTAACACTTTTCGTTGTGTATTAAAAAAGATTTTCATAAATCATGAACGTCATTACGAAGATGCAGGAAAAATAGGTAAGACGCATGGTTGGGATGACAGAAAAAGTCATACACGACTTCCACCTACGAGAGATTGCATACAAAATTACCTAAACAGTTTGAGAAAGCACCATGACTTATCTGGCTTCTCGTCAGCATACAAAAATGCCTTAACGAGTTCCCTTTGACATTGCAATGATGCAACATAGAGATACTGATGGCTTCAAAATATGCACAGGTATATCATATCTAGACAAGATCTAAGGAATAACCTCTGATACATTTCAGAGATTATCATAATCTTGAAAAGGGAATTTCCCCTAAGGAAGGTTCTCTTTGAAGAAACCAACATAAAGTAGAAAGATGACCAAGAGCACGAAGAGTAAAAACTTCATCGAAAGAGCCCCAGAAAGCTGAAAAGAGAAACCATATGAACCATACCCAGAATGTACATAATTCATTAGAGTGGCTGTACAACTCTGGGACAAGAGTCATTTTCAAGGTAACCCATACCAAAAGGCTTAGTCCACACCCTGGATAGAATCCCATGTACGTAAACACTTGTGGAATGAATGGCCCAGACACGTCACGATCCGTTCAGTGCGGCTGAATTAGCAGCAGCATTGGCTGCTGCCACCTGTCTACGATTTGGAGGGGGATTTAGATACTGATGACTAGACAGGATGAACACATCAGCCCTGTCGTCTTTGTGGTACATTAAACATCGTCGAATAAATGACTAGAAAATAAAAATAACTGAGTTATATGCGAGAATCATATCAAGAAATTGAAGTAAATTTATAGCCACCTTTGCCTCATTGCTCACAGCTGGCTTAGTTGGAAAAGAGACTTCAGTAGCTCGCAAAATAGTGTTTTGCTTCAGAATCGCTTCTTGCGTCAAGTTATGGCCGAAAGGCTGGAGAGGAATGTTTGTTATAGCTAGATAGTAGACAGGTTAAATACTGTAAAGTTGCTGAATATTTTTCAAATAGAATACTTGATTACCTTTTTACCATACAAGCACTGATAAAATATAACCCCGACAGACCAAACATCAACCTTATTATCGATTTTTGGGGGTTCACCACCGGGTCCTCGAACAAAACATTCAGGTGGAAGATACCTGCAAAAAATTAGTACTACAGAAAGCAAGCAACTGCTTAACTATGAAACTGTCTCAACAAAATAAAACTCACCAGTATGTTCCAGCACCTTGTGAAGTTAGATCCATACCTTCCCTCGGGCTTAAACCTTCGTCAAATTGTTTTGAAAGACCAAAATCCGTTATTTTAATATTACCGCATACAGAACCATCACACATCAAGATATTTCCTGGAAATATTAAAATAAAGGTCATGTAGGATAATAAAGGAACAGATAAATGATACGACTTACAAATTAAATGTTTATGTGATATGGTTACTTTTCGGGTTGAATTTCAAGTTCATGTTTCATTTACACAATCGTATTCATACAAACAATCAACAAAATAACTGCAAGATGGTGTGCGAGTCGTCTCAGAAACATATCCACGGAAATTACAAAAAATTCGATCCATCACCAACCTGGTTTGAGATCATAGTGAATGACAGGTCTTTCCAAACCATTGAGATATTTTAATGCCGACACTACTTGCATTACGATAGTACGAGCTTCCTTTTCAGACATAAACTTGTGTTGCTTGAGATAAAAATCCAAATCGTTCCCTTCGCAAAACTCCATCACAGTACAAAATCTGTGAGGAATTGATGATGACATGGTAGTGATTAGAAATATTGAATTTCAAACACACAGTTTTTATATGACCTCCATTCGTGGTTTCGGCAGATGAAGTTCACAAACTCACTGTGAAATAACCTAACCTTATCATACTATATATCAGTATCCGGTAACTGTAGACATACAAAAAAAGAACCACAATAAAACCTTCTGATATTTTAACACTTAGCAATATAATCCACCTCCATCACAGACCTACCTACCGTAATATTGTAAATGTAACGCAATCGGTATAAGAATGGGGGTATATACCAAATAGTTAATTCCTTGGACAAAAATCAAGGGTCGACCTGTACACAACTTGTATCTGAATTCATATGGACATTGAAAATATCAAACATCTTACGTATTGATGTCAACTTCGAAACGATCATAGAGTCGCACGATACGTGGATGATTAACGCGGCGATGAATTTCTGCTTCTCTGTTGGCATGTCTCGCATAGTCAACTTTTTTCTGTTCGTGCCAATCACGATTCAAGTGATGAATTTTCACTGCAACATACCGCTGTTCTTCTAAGTCGAAACCCTAAAAACAGGGACAGATCTAATTTCAAAATTGCAATGATCAGAGTGAATCACTATTTCATTGTGAAAACAATTTCTACCATTTCCATTACCCCGCATGTAATTAAGGAAATAAGTTGTCTCTCTGAAACGACAATTAAATATCTTACTCAAATTATGACGAGTAGTTTGTATTACTATAAGATGGCACGGACTTGGTAAGTGGTATTGGCAATACATGACGTATAGCAGAAATAATCATTTATTATAAATATTTACCACATAAAAAGTATAGTTACCTTATAATAAAAATACTTACCTGGTAAACTTCACTGAATCCACCTTTTCCAAGCAAATTAAGTAACAAGTATCGTTCATGCAACACTGAATGATTGTTGAACCTGTAGATCAAGAATATTCTGTTACTTCAATTCATCATATAAACAAGCCTTCATGCAGACTACTACGTTCCATATGATCTAATCAGCCTACTATGCCACAATTTGGAAATTATGTTAATATACCTACTGCTTGCTATGCTTTTTATCTCTATTGTGCTGACTGACTATGTAAAAGAACATCATAGCATACTCACATAGTCACAGATGTCTCAAGCAGAACAAAAAGCATAAATGGACCGAATGACGGAGTACACAAAACAAATACGTTAAGTCGTACCGTGAATTATCTTCATTGGCTATTCGTTTCAATTCTCGTATATGGAGGCTTCGTTCTCTCTCCAGGCGCTCGAGTTCGAATTGCAAATCGGCTTCGTCACGTCGCATCGAATTCATTCTAAGTCGTAAAACTTCATCGCGTTCGTGGAATTCTTGAGGAGTTAGTTGGTCCCGAGTGTCCTGAGGAAATATTTAGTAACTACCTGAATTCTATCTATTTTTATCGCAATCCTGAAGTGTTATCATTTTCGTCATACAAATTACCTTTGGTTTGACAAATGTCCCTTCACCATCTCCTGGGGATGGCTGTTTACTTCTTGCCGGATTAGGTTTTCTTTTATTTAAAATTTTTCGCTCTTTCTCTATATCTTCTTTTTCTTTGTTTATCTTACCTCGTTTCCTATCGTTAAACCACAAAACATAGAGAATCAATATCTGATAACACTAAAAACCAGTGTGCACTTCTAACTCATAATGAAGGTGAAGGATTATTTAAATCAAGGCCATGCAATGAGATAAAAATATTGAAGTAGGATGTGTAATGTTATATTCCTGCCCTGATATTACCGAAATATAACTGGATATAAAGTATCGTATACATATATGCTTTTTTTTATATTAGAACAAATTCCAAACCAGTGTTATTGTGAATCGGCATAAAATCAGGGCAACTGGAATTTGTATCAAAGGTTAATTTCTAAACCAAAGGCAGAGGAGAATTTTTTTTGAGCCATGTTTATGGAAAATTACATCTATTATTTGTCAATATGCTATTCAGCCTTTCTTCCCTGTAGTTATTATCCTATTGAGAATGACTATCAGTTATATTCATGGACTCATCCAATTTTTCTCATTTCAAAGACTACACAAACATCACTGACCTTTCCAAATCCGTAAAAGACCATCCGTTGACCCATGTTTCTTGATATCCGGTCCCCTGTCTGGTGAACTGTCCCAGACGTAGACGACTTTCCATGGCCTTCTTTCGAGCCTCCATCTTCTCTGCTCTGGTCTTTTGTATGAGAAGCTGTCTGTTGAACTCTAAACATTTTTTAAGACGGTCTGAGTGACGCTGAAGTAGTACTTTCACTTCTTGTAGTTGAAATTCCAGATCTGTGTTTTTCTGCAATAAGAAGAGACTGGTATAACAGATCTGAATTGAAGAGGTTGAAGAACTACTGAAATTAGTATTAATACATGAATCATATCTTCAACTTTTCTGTTGTTTTTTGACTCTTGACTACTGCTTATGTCTTCTAGCTGGGCAAGATCAAGAAGTGTTAAATCCGTCTGAGCAATTCTGAATGAAAATATTTCTGGTAACCTTTCACAGTCGAAATTAATCAAGAATATGTGATACCTAAGACTCAACATAATATCAGTAAGTAAGTGTGAATTTTCTTACTTATTTTCTTTGGGTATGTTACTCCTCTGCTGAAGATGCACAAGACCAGAATAATCAATGTGGTTTGAGTTATTTCCATGAAGTGAAGTAGTTGAAGGAGAACGAATCTGAAAGAAAAAAAATACATCACAATTAATTGACGCCAATATGTTTTATAAGTGTAGAAAAACAGCTATGTACCTAACAATGGGATGCTGTAATTAACAATAGCTAGCTAAGTATAACTCAAATGTATAAGACTGTAAGCAGTGGATAGCCAGTTTGGCACTCTTGCCTCCATATTTTATAAATTTAGCAATTAGTGCGACGATCAGCCAACAAAAATACATTTCCTGCCAAAACGTATGTACTAAAAATACACTTGTTTCATTCCATTTTGTTTAATATGATATTTCTTTTTATTTCAGTGTTCTTTGATATGTTCCCTTACTAAAAGGATGATACATTCTATATAACCATCAGCATTACAAATCCTTTTATGCGATGTAGACAAAATGTTGGCTCATAATTTTTGTTTTGTTCGGCACTTTTAATACATTTCTTCAATGTAATTTTTTTTTTATCCGGCAACTGTGGCCGTAAGCCAATAACCTTGGTAACTAGAACATTTGTACCCACCGCGTTAGAATTCACATAAGATGGAGACACCATGGCAGCTCGTTCATTGGGATTAGCTCGACACGGACTTGTCGTTGTTCCACCGGTAGCAGGTTCAAAATAGTCGTTAATTTTTTTGCATGATGCAGTTGAGCCTCCTCGCTTTCCACTTTGTTCCTGCCCGTCAGCTAGATAAAATGAGATTTATATTAATAGTAACTTAGTTCGAATATTAGAGGCTATTTAAGAGGTCCAAGTATTGAGGTATTTGAGAAAGGGGTGGCTGAACCGTGGCTCGTGAGCCACAAGTGACTGTAGGTTAATTACTCTCCAGCCTACAGAAATAGTTTTGACTCTCCTGTGTGGTAATTAAAATGAAGGTTAATGAGCAGGATGACAATTTCAAGACAACTATATGTGGGGCAGTAATTTATCATACATTACTCTCAGCAAGAAATATCATGATGAGATGATGAACATACGCAAGCAAGACCAATAATTTCTATGTTTTCAGATACATTGTTCCTGACCTAAATGGATTTTGAAATTGCAGAACTATAGGTGCATGTACAAATTTTTAGAAACTTCGAACGTACCACTACTACCTTTTCTCTTTCTTCCCTTCCTTCCTTCAGTTTTTTCTGCAACTCGTTCCGGTGTGCTGATATATCCCGAAGCGCTGTCATGTTCACGATCACTACTGCCTCCTATTGATCCCGCACTCATGTTCGACTCAGATCCCGTATTTCCCTGCTGCATAGTCAGTTATAAAGCAATCAGTTAATGTATCAATGTATATTCATGTATACGTTAAATCAAGTGATCAAGCAAATTGATTAGAGTTGTCTGTCTGTTGTCTTATTGAGAAGCAGTAATGAATTAAAAAGGCAAAGAAATTTATTATTGATAATATTTGATATTGATGATGGATCAAAGATTCCTTGAAGGAGTCAATGATATGAAAAGTTTGTCGATCCCTGCATTAAATAGAACCTGAATCTAAAAAATAGATATCAATTCATACCCTTGAAGAGCCAAGGAATCTAGCTTCCAATAATTCTTGTCTGCGAGCATCCATGGGAAGATCATCCATTATATTTCTAAGTACTGAACATTCCTAAACACGTTAAAACTTGAGGTCAAAATATTTTCAATCAAAACCAGTGACATTGAAGTTTTCAACAAAGAATTTCATTTGGGTGAGGTAAAGGGTTTATTTTTCTGTCTTTTTAGTTGCCTAAGAAACTGATTCACTTGAAAAAGCAGGGAACAAAAAATTCTCCCTTGTTTAATTATACTAATTACTAACCATTAAATCCAATGAACTTGTACACTGACTGGGATCATATACCCCACCCTGAATACATTGCTATTATTAGGGTCAGGTATGCACAGTCTAAATTAACAAATTGTTTCAAAAATAGATTTCTTATTGTAATGTAGGGAAATGTATTTTACATGGACTACATCTTATTACGTAGCCCAGGTAAAATACTATCAAAGTATATAAATCCATTAGGACTTAGGTAAACAGCTAGCACCTTCGATTCGTGATGCCAAGATCAAATATGGCGGCAAGCAAGCAAAGGCTGGTTCCATATATACGTTAAGTGTACACTTGAAAACAAGTTTAATATCACACTGAAACTCTATCGAGAAGATCTATCAAAATGAACATAAGACTTACCAATGGAACTTTGGCAGAAAACACCAGTTCTACTTCTGCATACACTCTATATCTTTAATTGAAGTCTTAATAAGATAAATTTACAGCGGCTAATTGTTTTAATAGCGATCGAGCAATTTCACATACATACAGACAGACAAATAAACAAACACACAGCCTATAATTGCTCCTTCATGCACGATCGACGTCATTGCTGAGCCCGAGTGCGACCTCAATCGGATAAAATCGGATTAGACTTCGCAGCTGACTGGCAGATTATTACTACAACTGCATGTCACTTTCAAGGGAGAGAAATATTTTCATGCAAATAGATATTCAAAGTTTCATGAATTGCAAAATAATGGAAATTCCGTATATAGATATTCGACTGGTGCTGTCAAATATCGTTTTGATACGAATTCTATATTCCTCATTGGCGACAGATAGTGGCGGCAAACCGAATTGCTTGGCACATGTTTAGAGATTTTCACATACAGACGAAAGTTCTTACCTTCTTATATTGATATCTTGATTACAGTTTTAACAGAGTTGACGAAAAACATGACATTATTATTTTGAAAACTATTGTTTATTATGATATGATAAAAATAAATAATGATTGATAGATTACTAATTAAAAACCTCTATAATAATTGAATAGCAATTGCAGTTTGATCGAAGGATTCTATTCTTTGGAATTTACACCAAACAATATTGCAATCAAATGTTTACCTTATCCCACTATCTCTGTATGGCGTAGAATTATTGAACTATGCATGTTCCCATGCCTAGGGTTCCATCTAGCGGACTGGCACACACCGGTTGCACGACATTTTAAAATTTTAGTCACAACTGAAATGGTGTCCCTACACCTTTTACACAATGTGCAGTTACGTATAAGACATATCCTCACGCATTCGCTTTAAAAATTTAACCCTAAAGACGTTTTATTGCAGAATATCATGAACTCAACAACATACAGAATTCTCACAAGGACTTTTTAATGTCACAGCAAACAAAACTTAGCATGCAGCTGCAGGACAATGTTAAGCATTGGATATTCCAATTCCCAATAAAACTTTTTTTTCAACGTGGTTCAACTGGGCTGAGAAATATTGACTGTACACGGGACTCCTGCAAAATTCTGTAAGGAAACCGGTAAGATATTCTCGGAGGTTCAGTCCATTGATAGGATCGGCTAAAGCATCCGGATCATCACAGTCCTGATCATCATAGTCTTCATGACCAAATCCTGGGTTCACTGAGTCGAGGAGTTCTTCAAGGGTTTGGGAAGAAGCATCTCCAGCTCCTACTTCACCATTGTGAGGATCGTCATCATCATCTACCCATTCATCATCTGAATAAGACCATAACTCATAAACATGATTATTTACAATAAAAAAATAAACCACATGCAGATAGTCGTCACATCAGGAACTAATACAAAGACAAAGATTTTACTACTTTTGCCTGAAACAAAGTTGAAATAAAACATCTGTGAAAGTAAGGGGATACCGTAAAATGCACTAACATATTTTCAATCTAATATCTTACCATCTTCCTCATCGTCTATGCTGCGGGCGTCACAAGGTTCCGAAGTGGTACTTAGTTCACTTATCATGATTTTCAACATTTTGACAGGCAGAGTGACCACTGTCCATTTTTCAGGTTCCTGCCTGGCCTTCGATCTCGTTCTTATAACAGAACTTTCTGAAAATATCTGATCGCCTTTAACCTGAATGTTGGCTAGTCTCTCGTCCTCCGTCGTCACTCCGTGCTGAAAGAGTTTCGAGAGAGCGACGACGCACAACTTGGAATCGTAGCTACCATAAAACAAATGTTGTTTCTCGCACCATTCTGTCATGATGAAATCGAGCGCCGTGTTTCCAGAAGGGCCTGGAACGTTGCATAGAAAAACCAATGTTGGCACCAGTTCATTATTAAAAAGATTAGCAAATATAACAAGCAATGACTGTGTGACGGTCAGCGTTTTTGCTTGCTGTAGTTTACTGAGAACAGCACGCAACAGTTGGTCCAAAACTTCGTTCAATTGTTTCCCACATTCTCTGATAAGAACGGACACCAGACGACCGACAAACGTTGCCGAGTATTCAGATAATTTTGGATCCAAAATATGGGAAACTACACGCAGAATATAATGCAATCCAGAAGTACCTTCTTCATCTTGCCAAATGGAAATCTGCGAGGATGATATCGACAGGAATGCGCGAGCGCAATCTCCTCCGTTCTGTATTATTGAATTGTCATCCGACTCTACAGTACATTTAACTGCTGCTGGAAACACTTTGGTGATCAAGCTCTCATGCAAAGGTGGTTTGGAGTTCCGAACCACTGTGCAAAGTAGTTCTAACGTTGTCGAAACTAAGTTTGAAGATATTTTCTCTGGTGGCGCTGTAAATATGCTGTGAAAGGTAGGAATTAAACGTTCCATCAATGATTTATTACAATTCTCTTGAGCGGCAAGCACTTCAAAAATATCAGAAGCTAAAGAAATAATGAGCGGATCATTGCTGTGCTTCAAAAAGACAGCCAAAGCTAAAGGCGTCACTCGACTTTCATACAGAGCTGTGGTGGCATTGTCTATCGTCAGAACGATTCTCAAGGTTTCGAGAACTAATGCCAATGTCTCTATTCTTGCTTGTGTTGCGAGTTGCAACAATCCATCCAGTAATGAGGTTATAAAAGGGGCTAGAAGTTGTGTTGAATTCCTTTGTTTCAAATGATCACAATAGTTAAATACGGCTCTCACCGCGGATATCCGCACAGCTGGAGGTTGATTTTCTTGCAGTCCGTGAACCGTGGTTTCTATCAACTGATTCAACATGGCGGGTTCGATTTGCTGGGTAAAACGACTGGCGAGCCACAGAGCTCGACCTACAAGAAAAGGAGAGTCAGCGACCTTCATGCTCGGTAACACGACAGACGTTAAAAAGATATTGAGGTCGAACGGTGCAACATGATTCTGTATGCTTTCCACAATCAATGGTTGAACAGAACCAATAGCTAACATTGTTGATTCATATGTTTTCCACCAATAAGGATGTTTTGCTTCTCGTGCAGAGTTGGCTTGCAATATGTGTCGTTCTATAGCTTTGAAAAGTCCGACCGCGCTAGCTTGCTTAAATTCTCGGCAGCATGATAAAAACAAATCCATGGCTGAAATTCGTACACTGTAAGAGAATGTGTCATCATCTTCATCTTCCACAAACTGATCAGGATCTTCAGACCATGATCTAGCTTGGTCGTGCGTGATCTGCATATACATTATTAAATAATATATAAGGTCTTCAAGAGATTTCTTAATAGTGAAACGAAACTTTCTCATGTCGAGTAAAGTTTCGATCATATCGAAAACGCTGAATATCAAGCTCTGAAAACCGATTACTTCCCCATCCGAATCGATAGTCTTGTCCTCATCTTCGTCGAGAGAAGTAACCTCTGTCCGGACATAAATTTCTGCACCGTTCGTCAAGGTTGTCCAAATAACAGGTAGAATCACTGCCATGGCACCTTTCAAGTCCCTCGGGAAGCTCCTAAGCAGCGTGCGGATTGTTTTCAAAACTTCTTTTTTCAAGCCTGGATCCGACACGTCTCCATCCGGCACTTTTAACGCTTCTCCAAAAGCTTGTAAAAACTTTGGCAAATATGGAACAAGTATCATCTTCAGTGTGTCTTTAGCTGCACCTGCCATGGAATCAACAAATGAAGCACACGTGCTAAATATTGTTACAGCACGACTTCTAATACGCACATTAAAATGATCTGCTTGGGTAAATATACGTAACATATGGGGAAGTAAGACGGGGGCAACTTTGACCATATGAACATCTGTTATGTCTCGGACAAATTCAGTGAGAACTCGCATTGTCCCATGTACACAATTTGCGTCCCCATCCGCCAACGCTTGCATTAAACATTCGAACAATCCTGGCCATTCGTCGGGCCAGTCCCATCCAGCGATCGTAGATATCGCGTACGCCACGCTCGTCCTCACTTTGCTGTGAGAATCGCGAAGTCCAAGCGGCAGCATCTGCCGTATAGCCGACTTCGCAAAATCGGTCGTTTGAGGAGGGCAAAATTTTTCTGCAATACTACACCAGTGAGTTTCGACATACTGTTTGAGGATCAGGGACGATAGCTGTCTAAGAGCTAAATCACAAGTTGGATCTACTGTTATTTTAGCCAAATGAACACCAAAATCTTCAGTAACCTCAAGTAGCTTCAATCTTTGTTCTGCTTGGTTTCTTACGTTAGCATCTGGCGACATTATCGAGTTTAAACTCTCAACGAGGTGACATATCAAGGATTTGTCTTGTTCCTCCTCAGGCAAACTAGTCATGTTGATTGTTCAAGCACAGTAACTTTTACGGTACATAAGCTGGTATTCACTGGAGTTAATCAAGCTTTAAATAGAACATACCTGCTGGAAAATATATATAATATAATATTATCGTATCTGTAAAAGAAATCCGTTTCGCCATTTTCGCGGGATCTGAAACATGTGTCAATCATGCGAGAAACGACACGGAACCATGTAGGCTAAAGTCGTATAATATTTTACCATGAAGACTACGAGGGCAGAACTGTCAACTACATTGAATAAATACCAGTTGCCTGTCTGTATTGAAGTAAAATTTGTTTAACTTTCGTAATTTCAAACAGTAATACTGTAGCTTACGAAATATTATTTTTCCCTAGCTTAAAATTAAAGAGCGACAGTAAGCAGTTGAGCTTAGACGTTACTCGTGTTCATTTTCTTCCTTTCTCCTGTTCCAACTATTCAAGTAGGTTTATCATCCATAAATTAAGTAGGACAATTCCACTAACAAAACTTAGAAGTCATCCACACTAAAATACGAAGATATTTGATAGAAGTGAATCGGAAAATTAAAAATTAATCTCGACTTGCTCATAAACGGAGATTAGGTGCCATGCTAAATACAGTATGCATTTATTAATAAATTATAAACTCGTACAAATTTTAACATTATTACTAGAAACAAGGAATAAGGAATTATTCCAACAAGGTCTGGATTATTGCACGGATGGGTGATAAAAGCTCAGTAAATTCTTTAGTTTCACATGAATTACAGCATGAAAGATTAAAAAGTAGATTGCAGCAACTCACAATTGTAGACTCAAGGCAAATAAAGCTGCATTCACTAGAACTAATTAACATGTACAAAATAGCTACATATACAGTAAATTCAAGATATTATTATGATCCTTGTTGAGGTCTGCAAATATAAGATTAAAGTAACACCATTTTGAAATAAAACAGAGTACGCAAGAGAAAATACTAGCAACTAAAGTATTTGAAACACTAGACTAGAGTATAGACTATGCAAGTGATTCAGCTAAGATAAAATCATCTATACTGCAAGATATGTTGTAAAATCTAATATAATACTTTAATCCTGTGCGTCTTTGTTATATCCCTTGGGGTTCATAGATTGCCACCTCCATAAATCTCTGCACATATCTTCCAGCGTGAGTTTTGCGACCCATCCAAGGTCTTTTTTAGCAAGGCTTGGATCTGCATGGACATCGCCCAAGTCCCCTATAAGATTCCAACATATAAATTCATTTTTGTAGTGCGCTGACTTTTCTGTGATATCCAAGTGGGTTCAAATCTTGACATTTGAATGTCAGGTATAAGATAAAACAAATTTTATTGGGTTGATTCTGACATAATAGCACCACATGGAATGAATGGGTTCATTTTGATCACAAGTATTACCCATGTTAGCCAAGTTTTCAAAGTACAATGAGTTGACAACGAACCTGGTCTCCTTGGTGCAAATTTGTATGGTACTTTCTTTTCAGAAACTTTTTCAAAAGTTTTGACAGCTTCTAGAACAGAATATCCTTTTCCTGTTCCCAAATTGTATACCTGTAAACATAAAGCATTCGACGAGTATTGTTGCTGGACGAGGAGAGGAACTACTATTAATTGTGTGCAGTATTAATTTGAATGCGTTGTACCTTGCAACCCTGTACATTTGAAATATGCTGCAAAGCACTGATGTGTCCCTTTGCCAAATCTACAACATGAATGAAATCTCTTACACCTGTTCCATCGTGGGTATCGTAGTCATTTCCGAAAATGTATAGTGTCGGCCTTCTACCGATAGCTACCTGGAAGTCAATGTTGGTAAATTAAATATGAAATATTTATCCTCACATTAAAAATGGAGTCCGAGCGAAAACACTCCAGAAATCCTATGAAGTTTATCGACCTGTGCGACATAGGGCATCAAGTTATTTGGCGGGCCTTGTGGATCTTCTCCAATGCTTCCAGAAGCATGAGAACCCACAGGATTGAAATATCTCAACAGGATGATTTTCCACTCCGACTCGGCCTTCGCCAGATCTCGAAATATTTCTTCTATAAAAAATTTAGTTTTCCCATAGGGATTAGTGATGCCTTCCCCAACTGGATGACTTTCATCAACTGGTAATTTCACTGGAGGTCCTATATAAGAAATAAAGTATATATTAGTCGGAACAGAAGCACATATAGAATTAGAAAAATTAACAATGCAGTGTCGACAAAAATCCATGCTGAAATGCTTTATACGACTTGTTCAACTAATCGCTGAATCATCCTGTTTGTTAGGTGATCGTAATTGTATACAAATGAGATAACGTTGTCAAGCGAAAATGAAATTTACTTGAATTATGAAGTGTTGTACCTGGATACTCATTGACTTGCCTAACAACTAGTACAAAGCTGTACTTTTGATTTACTCTCAAAGCTATAAATGGTAATAAAAGCACAATTCACTGCATATTGGTAATAAAAGCTTGAATTTTCCAAGGCAGATAGGGTGATAAATAAACTCTACAGGTTTGTTGACATAGTAACAGGATGTGAATACATCATTGCCATTTATAGTAAAACTAGTACACCAGAATGAAAATGAGAAAATGATCGATCTTACCATATACTGTTGCTGAGCTGCTGAAAACAATTTGATATACATTGTGTTCATTCATGCACTCAATTAAATTAATTGTAGCTGTAAAGAAAATGAACATCTTTTACATTGTTATTAGAAAAAGGAGAATTTGTTATTGTAATAACTGTGAAAGATGCCCAAACAACTTGCAACTGACAAGAAAATATACTTATGGACAGAAGGAAATATGTATAGTACATGCAGTTTGTGACTATGGGTATATGTATATATAACCAGGTCTGGAATTAGATTAAAATTATTCATTTTACCGTTGTAGCAGTTTTTCAACAAAAGAGGGAACTCCACTTCACTGATATGTAGCAAATATTTTTTGAAGATACAGAAATAGATTCTACCATACACAGAATTTTGATTTACAATCTACAAAATTATATCATTATTTATCATATCAGTCATTTCCAAAATTTCTGATGTAAGTGTCTACCTCCTAGATTTACTTCATAATAGTCCATGGGATTGGCCACCGACTCTGTAACAGATTTGAGCCCAGCAAAATGTACAACGGCAGTGAATTGGTATTGCTGAAATATTCTGGTGAGGCCCGGTTTGTCGAGCAAGTCAGTGTCGAAGAATATAACGTCCTTTCCGGAGATCTTCTCTACTCTTTTAATGCTTTCTGGGACCTGCAAATTTACATGATGGCAATGATAATTAACCAAATATCTACAGAGAGCCAGAGTGAGCTACACTACAATGTTACAGGGGCAAAACATTACCAGTAAACAGGGAACGCAGAGGATATATAGAGAAAAGTAATATTCTTGGAGGGATATGTTCAGGATCAGCGATTTTCTCACTTACCAAAAATTTGGAAAAGTATAAAACTATGCTAAATATGCTAGGGTGGAAGATACTGTTTGAGTTCATATTAGTGGTTTTTCTGCTCTTCTGTCATCCCCAAATTTTAATGATGCCCTTAACTATTGGAAAATATGATCATAGACGGGAATATAACTGCTAATATTGCACTAATATAAGTTTCAAAGTCTTTCGGTTTACCTTATTGGTACTTATCCTTGTTGCGTTGGCACAATTGTCAACAACTACAGGCTGGAAGCCACTTGCGATCATCTCAACAACTGTATGGCTACCAATATATCCAGCTCCACCGGTGACGAGCACATATTTAGGCATACTGGATAAGATCTAGGATTTGAGTACAACAATCATAAGCGAAAACTTAAAACAAAACGAATAAAAATCGATTCACACGAAAAATAATCAAACAACATAATAATAATTGGAGTACTCTCTCAACTATCTATTCCAAAGACTGCCTTGCAACAGCAACAGCAACTGCTACGCAACTAACACAATACGACACGTCGTCACGTACGTACGCGTGTATTTCAATAAAGCCGACCAACTCCAATGCTTACGTCATCGACTATAGGCAAGCATGACGTTCGACCAGACTAATATTTGAAAGACTATGTTCCGACAATTAAGCTTTATAAGGAACATTCTAACATTCTCATTATATGTATATGGGGAAAGCAGTGAAAATTTTTCAGTAACCAAAGCATTTTGCGTTTTAGGCGATTAAACCCTTTTCCTTGCGATACACGATATCATCAGTGCAAGTAAGGATAATGCGAATACTGTACAAACGAGCGCTGATTGCTAGATTTGTTGAACATCTCTTTGTCCAGTTACCTGATTGGGGGTCATTGCTGTATAACTAATTTCATCCGGCAGACGAGCTTCTCGTGTCATGTTTGTTATATCCGGTCTTCTTGGCGAGCTTTCATTATATGGGGAAGACGGATATCCTGGTGGCATAGATGGACTTCCTGGGCTAGGATCAAATATATTCTTGCTAGAATTCATCTCGATGCAATTCAAGCAGGTTACGCTGCTGAAATCTCGTGAATGTTGGCTGAAAAAACACGGAATCATAAACAGTTAAAATGTTCATGCTGACTTTCTCTTAAATATTAGTTTCGTATTTTAAGACTGCAACACATTATTTCTTAATTCCTGACGCGACACAATATTTCAAGCAGCGAGACTGAGAAACGAATCGACTTCCTATCGCGCCTTGAAAAGAATGGAATATTGTAGTTGGCTGGATAACTAACACTTGACGTGACATATTCATCGCCGCGGGCTAGATTTGAAGTTCTTAGCAGTATGTCTCGTCTCACGCAAGGTTAACTGCGACGTTTATTGGTGAAATTTTACTGGTAGACATGGTTCATTCGTGAATCGGTTGGAGGGCATTTGACAGCAACACGATGGATGGTATATTGTCTGATCGCTGTTTCCACTTCCAGGAATACCTTACCAATACAATATTAAAAACCAAAGGGTTGAAAAAATTCGTAATAAAGATATATTGATCAAATATACAATAGTATAATTGATTCCGTCATGTAAATTCAGTATTGTTCGATCTGAAAATATTTTGTGGGAACTTAAACAGGGAATCTTAATTCCCACCAAAATGAAAAATTCAAGTAGTTTGAGGCACTAGATGGTTTTCCGTCACGCATGATTTCATACTCAAGATAACTGAGAAGCCGAAACAACGATTAGAAAAAGCTATAAAGAAAAAAATATATAAAGCCAGAAATCTCATTTAAATAGGTATAAGTACGTACATTTAAACGTAATGGCCTCCGAAGAAGAAGTAGTAATTGATTTGAGGAAAATGAGAGTGAGTACTGGCTTGTTATATCTTGGAAGAGTATTCTGTATAATTTTTTTAATATTTTACAGATCCCCGAACTGAAAAAGGAATTGCAGTTGCGGAGTTTGAAAGCGACGGGAAATAAACAAGAGCTAATAGACAGACTGCAGCTATACCTCGAAGAACACGGTAATAAATTCAAAAAAACAACTGTTCATCATTATTTTTTTTAATGATGCTTGTGGTTGTAGAGGGAGCAGAAGTCGCAGATGATGAGATATTGAAAGAAGATGATGATGAACATTTACTTAGTGATGACAAGAAACTGGAAGATGCTCCAGATGATTCTGTATTAGCTGTTTCTGCAGAGGAAATAAAGATTGATAAAGAAAAGATAGGTTGAGATTTCTTTTGTATTGTGAGGAATATCCCCTAACTGAGATTTTACAAATAACATCACTAACATACCCCAAACGAACTTGTATGAAGGAGCTTTGTATACCCAGTAGTGGAGGTATCATATACATAGATCAAAACAAGTGTATATTGCTCTCTTGAACAAATTAAGATGTTCAAACAATTTTTTCACAACAGACAACAAAGAAATAGAAGCCAAAGCTCAAGAACCAACATCTCCAGAGTAACCAATTTTTATATCTGTTATGTGCTGCAATTTTATTCTCTTATCCAGTGCCGAGACTCAGTTTGTTTATTTTCCAGAGAAAAACATGCGACCGCATTGAAATCTCCAGCATCCTTAACAGACAGAGAGGTATTGATAATGTTTCCGTATTATAAAGCCTGTGAAATTGCTTTCTGATTATTTTCATTGTTTCGTCGACAGAAATTGGAAGTGAGAGCAAAAAAATTCGGAATGACTGCCAAAGACATGAATTTAGATGCAAGGAAGTCTGCTAGAGCTGCTAGGTATTGTTTTTTTAGATCAAAAACACTGGTTTTTACCTTGAACATTTTGATAGGTCATTCATATCTCATCTAGGTTTGGCACTGCAACAATTGGCAGCTCCACTACTCCGTCTGATCCAGTAAAGCTGAAAAAAAGAGCAGAGAGGTTTGGTGGTATGGTTGTCGAAGAAGGCTCGACCAAGGTAGTAGCTGACAGAATGAAAACTTAATGGATTGGATACATTTTACATTTTCATTTTCTTCTATTAGAATGAAGACGAGCGTAAACGAAAAAGACAACAGAGATTCGGAAATATACCATCAACCACTGCCAGCCCGTCCATAACTATAGAGGTAAACTTGTAAAAGTTTTGTAGTTGTATTCGACAATAATTTCCTCTGTAACGCCATTGTTACAGGCAAAGGCAAAGAAGAGCAAGCGAGCTGAAAGGTTCGGATTGTCGATTGCATGAAGATTGAGTTGTTGACTGTTACTGACTAGCCGTTTGCACTAAGCACAATCAAGCTGCTGCTCTGCATTCGTAATTTGAACTGGAGACGAGCCGATCCAAACTTTATTTTTAGCCAGAGGCACAGCCATGCGACCACTTGTAGATACAACACACTCTTTGTGAAATAAATCAAACAAATTTTTTACTACATGTATTTACATTAAGGCATTGTAATCGAGCGTAGAACAAATATATAGTGCAGATTAAGATATAGAGCATGTTAAGATTAGAAATCTTAAAATCAAGATTAAATTGGAACTTAATTTGATATAGTGCAATGATTAAATAAACTAAATTCCATAAAAAAAGATATACTGTATCGGTTGGATATAATAAAGTACTGGCAGTATTGTAGCAGATAAATTTCTTTATCGTTTGATTTACTTCAATTACAATCTAATGAAACCTCCACAATCAAAATTTAGCTAAGTTTAAGGAGGTAGATCCTCACTGATAGGTGGGAATCTGGTTTCCATCGAGGTAAAACAAAAACCAACTATTAAATACAAAATACTGTACTATGACTTATCTTGCATTATTTCTTCTTCTTTCTCGATTTTCCTCCAACCATGCTTGAATTCTCTGTCTAAGTGCAGTGTGAGGAATCACTTCCCTCATTGTCAGTGGCGAACGGTTGTAAGGATCAGTTTGATCGCTGATACAGGAATACACAATGTTTGCATTATATTTTATTTGTAAAATATAGCCAATATTTGGTCTCGGATGAATTTTTGCAAAGCATCCATCAATACATTTTCTTCACTTATAACTACCACCCTTTCAGCAACTCAAGAAGTGCTAATACACAGTTAGAAACGCTGATTTACAATTTACCTCATAAGGTGGCGAGCAATGGTGGACCTATCGACTACTTGTCTCGAAGACGGTAAGATCACCGGATCTTGCATGAAAGTTGAGATTAAAGCATCGAAAAATTCTTCGGGTGCCTCTTTGTAGAGCTCTTCGTCTTCTTGTGCAAATTCAGACATAGTCTTTTGATAGAAAACATGTCACGGTAGTTAATAAACTTTAAACAGTTAATTGGACATCCGGCAACTCAATATAATTGTTATGTATACATTACTAAACTGAGACACTGAAAACATGATAAATTTGAATACATCAATTTCTAGTAACGTGCCTACCGCAACCCGATTAGCGACCAATTGCATTTCTTGTCTAAGAAAGTCATCGAATCGCCTCAATATTTGGCAAGCACGCTGAAACAGGTCAGCCCTATAAGATCTTTCATCAGTTGCAATAGATCGACAAAATTCATCATCCTCACTGCAGTATATAAAAAATATATATCTAGAAGATATAAAGATAGATAATTCATGAATCAAGTTCATCACTGTTATCAATCAAATAAAAATACATGAGCAGGAACAAAACAAAAAAACATCATCGTACCAAAGAGATATGTAGATCCGAGTTATATTGCACAAAAGATCTTTGGGTTGAAAATTCAATGAGTGTATATCACTTACACGTAGCGCTCCCATCTTCGATCCAACCATTTTCTAAGGAAAAATTATGCTACTAAAATAAGGATCAAACTTTTAAAAACAGATGATATCTTGATATTATCTTACTAGTAAAAAGTTGTTGAACATTTGAGCAATCCGATTTCTCATACTGGGATGCCAAAAGAATTTTTTAACTTCTGCTTCATTCGAAATCTCTACCATGAGCTCAATACCAAAATTTGCCATCTCGTTCCGGTAACTATTCCAGAAGTTATTGGTAAAGAGTCAGCATTTAATACAGACAAATCTGAATTACAACTAAGGCATACATGGATTTGTTGAAGGTAGTTGCACTACTTGGACATTGACCAAGATTACATGCCTATACTGAATTTGAAATGTCCTTAAGGTTATTTAAGCATCAACCTGGGATTTTAACTTTGATCAAAACTTTCAGAAAAATAATTTATCTATGTATGTCAAGGTCTGATGGTAAGTTATACGACAAGATATTATCACCTGACAAGGCCTCGGTATTGTCTCACTTTTTTCTCATTCATTTCCCTGTCTGTTTTGGATAGGTGATCCCATTCTCCAGAACCTTTCTCCCTTTCCAGCACTTTGATTTTCTTCAGAAACTAAGCAAGGTTAAAACAAAATACAATCAATTAACCTATATAAAATAAAAACGCAATTCGATATTCAAAATTCAACTTAAATTTTCACACCTCCAAAACGTCATCCATTGAAAAGTTCAAATCACTGATAACATATTCAATGAAATTAAGGAACAGCGGTTTTGATTGGTCTTCGATATTTCTTATCGATTCTTCCGCACACAGCTTGATGATAGCAATAATTTATTAAAAACTGTTACCAGTAAGTTCACAGAGGGTAAAAAATAATCGAGAGGTAAACTATACCAGTATTTCCTTCCTGCAGTTATCTTTGGTCCATAGGTAATTGAGGATTCTATAAACCGGCACACGATAACTGAACTTCTCTTCGGCTTCGGCATGGGCCCCTGTAAAAAACATACCAATCCGTAATCGTTCGTTCAAAATATTCAGTGATAAACATCAGCGATCACACATGCCTGTATATTCAACATCAACGAAAATTTTCAACAAGGATATCGCAAGCATCGGTCCGTATTGGAATTGTTCGAAAAGGTCGCCAGTGCTCTCAAAAATCGGGTTTATCTGGATGTTGTTTTTAGTCAGTGGCAAAAAGTACTGGCACATTTTTGCCAAGGACGCACGGAGATGAGGGTTACTGATTCTGCCAAAACAAAAGTTGTATTCGATATGAAAATTCATTTGGGAATGATAAACCAAGAACTAAAACACTTGCACATTTTTGTGTATAAGACACGGTAACATTAAAACAAAGTACTAATTTAGTTAACCGATTTTTGTTTCCTATATAGATGGTTGCCATAAGCAAGAAATCATGATTGAAGGCGCGTAAACACTGTATGGATTCTTCACAATAGCCGTATGCAAACGAAACAATGTCATTCATGTTGTCCAAAATGTATTCTGTAAAAGACAGTGATAAATTATTCTAATAAGGATTTCGTCAGCCAATCAAAACTGTTCCAGCTAACCGTAATTCTGAGATATCGGACCGGAAGGTTCTGAGCTTTTACTGTATTTAATTACTATTGTTTTTTTAATCATCATTTTTACATTACCTGGTAAACAAAACAAGCCATTTGGTATTGGTTGATCATCCGGAATAGGTAGAGTAACTCGAGCAATATGGCTTCTGTCGTCGGTCATTGCAGTCTAATAAATATATATATTAAAATAACAACTTTCGAGGAATTTATATTCATTCATATAATCTAAGTAATCTTATATACCTGTATAAGGAATTGAGCTGAAGTTGCCAAGAAATTTAGACAATTTTCTATATATGCTGGTTCAGACATGGTAGCCTTTGTACTGAGATAAATTTTCAATCCTTTAATGATATATTTCAGAAGTTAATAAATGTTTCATCAGAAAATATGACACATAATATTTATCTACTACTTGCTGAAACGCAGCCTTCGCTTTCTTAACAAGTATACATCGTATTGAAACATTCTTGAAAGATAATAATACTATTCTAGTAATGCACTCTTTTACAATCAAAGATACAGTTGGATGCCCATAAAGTGCGAAAGAATTTCTTTTTTATCAACAGCAATACTACAGTTACCTTTTTCATACCGCTTCTGTTCCTCACTAGATAAATTGTTCCAGGTTTCTCCGATATTGAGTGCAGACAATTGACGAGCGATTCTTTTAAACTTTAGTAGCATTCTACATAAACATTAGCAATCATACTATGATAACATCAGGACTGAGTATTGAGTATCACATAGCATGTATATAAAAATTTATATGTTACCCATATGTCCCCAACTGCAATGCCTTGTGTGTGAAGAAGAACATTTCTGTAATCATATTGTATGAAGCAGAAATTGCAATGGTTTGATCACTAGCTGTAGGAAGAAGGCACGTGTCCTCATGAAAATCTAAAGATAGATCAATAAGTTAGAAAGCATAAATTATGATATGAACTACTGGTTTTTGTCAAGTAAAATAAACCTACTTTTTCCGTGGACAGATTTATTTTCCCGTTCAATAGCATTAGTGTTCGCCGTTGCTATTACATAACTTGGATCGATTTTCAAAAACTTCCTTGCGGTGGAGTCTTCTGTAGAATCTAAGCTTGTCTGAAATGGTTAAGAATATATTCAAGAGATGATGAGAACATACAAATTGGTCTTTTATATACAAATACCCTTGAGGTATAGATTATGGGAATGTATC
Organism: Halocynthia aurantium; assembly: GCA_013436065.1. Classification (NCBI taxonomy): domain Eukaryota; kingdom Metazoa; phylum Chordata; class Ascidiacea; order Stolidobranchia; family Pyuridae; genus Halocynthia; species Halocynthia aurantium. The sequence continues at coordinate 120,362 of QXVX01008716.1, read as the reverse complement.
AAAGTACTCAACAATCTTCACAATAACCTATAATAAAGCACTTTGACGGTGTTAATATATATCTTTTAGATTGACAATGAGCACGGTTTCTTAAGAACCTTACGTTTTCATTTGCTCAAAAAATTCCTTATTAAAAACAATCTAGATAATCCCTCATTCAACATTTACTATGATTTGTTAAGCCCCCAAATAATTGAAACCTCACAAATAAGCAAACCTTGGAACAGAAGGGCTGACAGAGTTGCAATAAGACTGAGCTCAAGTTGAAGAACAGTGCATCAGATGGAAACATGCCATTTAATATGTTGGAAACATCATGTATCCATCGTTTTTTCATTTCTGATATAACAATGAATGTAACTTAGCAAATAGAAATACAAGATCCGAGCATGGTAAAAACTAGACTCTGATACCTTGATAATGGAACAAAAGGTCGCCAATCCACGACAACAATTTAGCTTTCGTTGATTCGTTTTTAAGCAGTTTTCGGAATATGCCTGCCAGCGATGTGTGGAATGAATTCAGCTTCTAATTAAGTAAGAGGACAAATTTTTAAATATTGAAATCCATTAGAATAGTTAAGGTTTTCAGTAAAGGTTGTACATTATGAATTTCTTCAATATCACTTTTGATCTTAATTTCAGTCATTTCATGCGCTTCATTGAAAAATGGAGAATCGTGGCCATCAACAGTTAGACAAGACTTTTCTGCAAAGTAATCACAGAAAAAAGCTTTACTCTTGTGCTAATTCACATACAATTATCATATTCTATTCTATATATCTACTATTTCAAGTATTTTTCACACAGTTCAAACGATTTTTAGTTGGATTCACAAGAAAATAGCAGTTTCTCACCCAGCAGTATATGTAGTATTGGCAGCGACAGTACATCACGTGTCTTGTATTCTAAAGTCAGTTCCGCTAGATGAGGATGGTCAGCGAAGATAGAGAGCATGTTGAGATGAACAAAGATTCCAGGATCAAAAAAGGACTGAAAAATGTTTTGCTATAAAAAGGCCTTCACGGAAATTAATAGAAAGCTATTGTCTATGGGGCAGCGTTATATGGAAAATATAAGCATGCGTGCAGAGCTTTCTAGATGTTTGTCGAGGACATAGTTGTACTGAACTTACATCCTCTTTGATTTCCTGCGCAAGGTTTTCTAGCATGGGTAAAAATACGTCCTGCAATCGAAGGGTCTCAGAATCTGCTAGGTAGTAGGCAACTTCATGCACACATCTACATGTTGGCAAAGGTCCTGTTTTAAAATTTGTTTTGCGAAGAAAATCTGCCAACTTTTCCGATATTACTCGACGACATAATTGCAAAGTTTTCAACGTTTCTGCTGATGACTTCAGCTCCTGATCACAAATTAGATGATTACAGTATACCATATAATATTCTTTCATGTCGAATGTAAATGTTGTTCAAGTTATTTTACGAAAGCCAACACCTCATAAAGCAGTCGATCATAGGTTTGAAACAAGTACTGCAATGTATCAGTTTCTGAAGCCTGTTTTTCGTCAGCATTGCAATACCTCGGCACTCGATAACGATCCACAAGAAAATTTTCAGGATCATCTATTTTGATTCTCTCAGTTAAGACCTAAATTATAGAAAGCCATATAAGAACGTTATATTTAAAATATGGATGTTACATTTTTACAATAAACGGAGGAGGATAAGTACCTGCTCAATAGCCTGACTGATTTGACAGTCATAAACCGTCTCAAGAAACACACACACAGGAGGAAGTTTTCTTAAACTATTGCTTCCATGGCTTTCTGAAAGTGACAAATGACTGAGGTATAACATCGCAGTATAGTATTCCACAGTACTATATTTACTTAAGAATACTACCAACTTATTGTTTTCGAGACACACAATATTATCAGTATCCAGGAGCTACTAGATAATTTACAAGTGATTTAAGTGTCACTTATTCAGGTTAAAAACTTTTTACACTCACCATGATCTATGGTAACTAGGAAGATTCTCTCCACCAGGTCATTGTTTGCCACTCGTTGTTGACTTACATATTTTTCTGCTACTTCCAGGCATGGAAACAGCAGCACAAATGGGTTTTCTGCCAGAGAACCTCTCCCTGTGTCAAGGTCTTTATCCATCTTGGCGATTCTTATGATTCTCTGCTCACCCCAATTCCGTTTCAGTGTCAATTTTTGTATTTTAAACTAGAGTAACATTCAATCCTATATTGTGGAAAAAAATACATAAGTACATATCATGTCATTTCCTATACACATCTTACGACGAATACAATATGTTGCCTAGCACTGTTTAGATCCCCTTTTTACGCCGACTATGTAGCAATGAGCACCGGTCATTTCAGTACTTGTAAACGTTTAACTGCAGTTGGGTTTTTAGGCCATTAATTGGATTTCCATAATATACCACTAAATTCAAGATGAAATGCAATCAGTTATACAGATGTGGAATCAAGGCAGCACAGGTGCATAAAGAGGCAAGGAACTATAATACCTTATCATCTGACAGAGGTTATGAACTACCAATAATATACACCCTCTCTAGGTACTTAGCAAGGATAAGTATCGCCAGTGTTATTCACCAAAAAAAAATAATTTTCTTACCCTCAGGCCATTTCATAAAAAGTACCAAAATTCCTTATGGATTAGTCACCATCATCAAAACAATTCAACGGGAATGAATACAGTTAGCTTTTACAGAGAGCACAATCCACATAGATAAATATGATTGGTTAAACTCCATGTCACAAGTACTCTTTTTACAATATATGCTTTCGTAGAACAGAAGTTTCAAGAAAACTACCTACTACATATTTTACTGATGATTTATACTTTATAGAATACGTTACGTGGGGTGTGCTGAGGGTTAACTCCTCCCCTAACCAAACAAACATCTATCCAAGTAGCTCATAGTACTAACTAGAATTGTACACAATTATGCAGAACTCCCGTTGTTGTCAATTGTAGAACGGGTTGAAAATAAAAAAATACAAGACGAGTCTTAAATTCGAAGAAATACAGTACACTAGTACTTGGAAACGCTATCAACAGCAAATACACTAAATTTCTGATAAGCAGCATATACACTGGCATTTCCGGCCATCTCCAAGATAGTGCTGCAATCAATCTCCCCACAATAGAATCTATGCTTCAGCCTCAGGATTGCCAATGCTCGTGATCCTCGTGATCTAACAAAATGTTAGATGCTGCAGAGGTATTATCATGACAGAACGAGCCCCGCTATATCGCTGTCACAGGATGTCATCCTAGTTCTAAGAGGAAAAAGTGTGCGTGCCCGCTGCAGTAAGAAGCAGAAATCGACAACCGATATAGTCTCGTGATTATGTGAAATGTACATGTGATGGAAGACTGAGCGTGTGGTGGTATAGATGTCGGAGATAGATCAGACCACGCACTAGATTCCTGGACTATGAGACATTTCAACTAAATAAGACTTCTGTTAATCAATATTTTAACTTCGTGACACTTTCATTATTTTAAATTCTTGTTTTCCATGGCATTGTTTCTGGTCCTGGAAGGGTATTGAAAAAATAAAAGGATGTAACATACTGATGTATTTAGTGACAGTGTAGAGGAGGTGTGAACCAGGGATATACGCACATGTAGTTGGTACGACAGTTGCTGCGTATGCATGCCGGTTTTATAATTGCACACTCATCGAATATACTGACTACACTACACATGTCACCAACACAATAAAAAATATTATCAGGAAACTGGGTGCATTGATCATAAAAAATAAAGACATAAGAGTAGAGACAAGATTTTCAAAGAAATCTTTGGCCAAACACCAAGTCTGTAGGTGACTATCCCATCCGTGCATGAATCATGGTTACATAGTGATTTTTATTTTTTTTTATTGAAAGAAAGATTACTTCAGGCTTGCCTTTCTGATTTTGCATTCAATTTTTCAGCCCGCTTATTATCAACCCATTCTTTTATTCTATTATTGAGCTCGGTGTGTGGTATAACTTCTTTCATAGTCAATGATGCACGATTGAATGGATCTGTCGGATCGCTAAACGTAATTGTATGTAAACAATGTTTTAGAAATTTGAAAGTTTTATGCAAATAGACTTGGGTATAGATAGGTATAAAATGTATGTAAAAAGAACAATTAACTAACGGCAATGTTTTCAAAGACATTCTTAACAAATAATATCTTTATAAACGTACCTCATAAGATGCCTCGATATTGTAGCTCTATCAACAACTTGTTTGGATGAGGGAAGAATTACTGGATCTGTCATCAGAGTAGACATTAAAGCATCATAGAATTCATCTGGAGCATCTGAAAACAACTCCTCATCCTCTTCTTCTTGGTTGCTCATCACCTATAATATAATCCAGTAAAATCATTTAAAAAATCTCATCACTGTTTCTGAAAATGTTCAAAATCAAACCTTTATTTTATCAGATATAAGAATCATTTTATCCTGAAGATCGTCCTCACCGATTCGCCTCAGAACCCGGCAAGCAGAGGAAAATAATGTCGAACTATATGATCTACCATCCCTCGATATTGCATGACAAAAGTCTTCTCTTTCACTGTGAAGGGAAAATGATTCTCTAAGATCATAACCATGCCATATAGCTAACTGACTTCCTTCGCCATGATTACAGCCTTGTAGGAAATGAAAGACGAACACATCACTTACCACAAATTAACATATGTCCTGCATATATCCATTACAAGAACTTTCGGTTTGAATTTATAAGCAGAGAAATCCCTCACTTTCAAAGCACCCATTTTTGGTCCGACTAGTTTCTAAAATCGATAATAAAATTAATTATCAAATACTGAAAGCAAAGCAATTAGTATTTTGTTTTACCAATAAAAAGTCATTCAACATGGCAGCAACACGGTCGCTTAGTAACGGATGGCAAAACAAATCTTTCACTTCACTGGAAACTGTCAAATATGTCAACGTGTCCATGGTTTCATTTGACAATATGTTATGATACCTGAATGAATGGTGGCATAAAACTATGTTACTATTTTTCTACATATTCACTTGCTAATTCTGGTTTGAAGATCTACCTGGTAACCATCCCAAGCTGTTTCAGTTCACTCTCTTTAGCTTGCCTCTCCCTAGCTGATAGTTCATTCCATTCCCCCATCTCTTTTTCTTGTTCAAGCGTCTTGATCTGTGCCAAATACTGAAAAAAAACAGAATACAGAAAAAAGTTACAACTTGTTATTACGAACTTGCCAGTAAAACACAATTCGCAAGATTTGTCAATACAGACTGCAGGACTAAAGGTTTGGATTTCAAGCTCACTCACCACCATGGCTTCATCCAGTAGAAAAATCGAATCGTTGAGTAAAAGATTTACGAACTGAAGAAAGAGTGGATGATTCGTGTCATCAATGTTTGCCAGAGATTCTTTTACACAGTCCTGGAAAACAAAGAATCATTTTTTAGTTTCATATATTGCTCTATCATTCCTGATTACTTCACTGACAGAAATAAGTTTCGTAAGTCATACTTCAATTTTATTCCTGCATTGTTTTCTGGTCCACATAAACCGCAAAATCTTGTACAACGGACGTCGGTAGTTAAACTTTTCTTCAAACTGGTGTTCACCGCCTGTCAGAAATAAATTACAATCAAGGTTATCAAGTACAGGTTCGTAAAAAGCTAAAGCTAAAGGGCAAAATATAAATAGTATACCAGTAAATTCAATATCAACAAAAATCTGCAAAACTGCAACAGCGAGGAAAGGAAGGTAAGGAAAATTGTTGAAAATCTCTTGGACAGAACCCTCCCGGTTGTAAGAAGTATCATCTTCAGGATCAGAAAACGGCAAGATTTGTTGAAAAAGTTCAGCAAGTGAGGCACGTAGATGGGGATTGGACATGCTGGCAGTAAAAAAACATTAAATTAGTTATACAGGTATAACTAAATGCAAGAGTATGACTGAAATTGTAGGGGGCATACCGGCTTTTATTTCCCATGTAAATTGAAATCATCAAAAGAAAATCATGAGTGAAAGGATCCACCAGTGAGAGAGATGAGCGAGAAAAGCGCCACAGGAACATGAACAGGTTGATCAAATTCTGAACAACATATTCTGAAAGAAAAATCTCATTGAAATTACTAGAATTCTCTGTTGAGAAATCAAAGATAGGACCCCTAATAGATTCGTCATAGGTCTCATATATTTTTCATTAATTACAGTTGAATACTGCTAAATTAGTATATATTATTTACCAGGAACACAGTAAAGGCTTAGTGGTGTAGCTGCATCAGTAGAAATAGGTAATTGCACAGGGGCAAGACTCTCCATGTTGTCAGTAATTGCGATCTAAAGAATATAAGTTTATATCACCACATTTTTTTAATGATCAACAGGCTATTTGATGTTCTAAATATTTTAAGACATTGCAATGATCTTATATGTCAAACACACCTGAGTCAGATATCTGGCCGAAGTGGCATGGAGCCGCATGCATGCTTCGAGGAAGGAAGGTTCAGTCAGGGCAGCTTTTGTACTGAGGTAAATTCTCATTCCTACAAAGTCAAAAACAGTATTGAAAACAAGTGTACACTATGCCAATAGATTTCTGGAACTAATTCATTAATTTAAACCTCTTTCAAATTTTTCTGTTATCATTGACACTTCATTAGATGCTCCGCCAGACATCATGGCATCTCTGTAAACACCTTCAAAATGACTTAATTCTCTGTTCAGTCTATAGAATTTGTTGAGTAAGCTAAAGAAAATTCATGTGAAAACCTTGTGAAAAAAATAGATATATTTGGCCACCCCTGCTATATACTTATAGTTTGGTTGACTTGGTACAGTATTAATGCTCATAGGAAGATAGTACTGATTATCTGATAATATTAAGAAGAAATTGTCCTATTTCTTCAATTTTACCACACATACCCATGAATTCCAAGATAAAGTGCTCTATGTGTATAGAAAAAACACTCTGAAATGAAGTTATATGAATCTGGAAATTTCTGCAGCAGCGCTGTTTCATTTTCCTTGGGATGCATCAATAGACCCGTGTCTTTGTTCATATCTATTGTATGAGATTGAAATTTAGATCCTCACGATTGATCCAAGGGCAAGAGGGAAACTGTTTGATTACCTTTTCCGTGGACACCTTTATTTTTCCTTTCTCCTTCACTTGACAGTCCAGTTGCTAAACAATATGAAGAATCTATCTTGAGAAACTTAGGAAGATCTTGAGTATTATCTTTCTTTGAGGAAGTGTCACTTGAGTCGGTTGGATTTAGTTTCTATTAAAATGATGATAAATTTTGATAAAATATTATTAGCCTCCAGTAGATGCATTCCGTATTACTTGTCCCATTTTTCCATATAAAACTGTGACAGAAATAAAATTGAATATACCGGAGGACAAAATGGCAAACAGAGTTTGAGAAGAACTGAACTAAGATTGAGCAAAGTGGCGTCGGATAACGAAACTCCAGCGTAAACATCCACACTTTCATAAGTCCACGTCTGAGATAAATCTGAAGACCATATCTTTATATTATTACAATAACAACACAGTAAAATATTTAAGGTGAATCTAATCAGTTTATGACTTACATGAATGTTTGAAAAGAAAATCTCCGATCCAAGTGAGCAAAATTGAGCGAGTGTTTTCATGCTTCAGTAATTGTCGAAAACTGATGTGGATCATAGATATGAATTTTTCTAATTTCTGAACCACACAAAACAAGCACATTATTTAAATCTCCAAAAATTCAACATGGTAAACCACAACAAAAATCTATTTGAACCCACATTATGGATGATTTGTTCTTCATCTTCAACCTGTCTCTTTCCCATTGTGCGGACGTTTTCAAAGAACTGATATACGTTTCGTTGTTCAACTGTTACCAGACATGATTTTGCTGATAAATAATAATATATAATAATGATGAAAAGGGACAAACATCAATTTAACTGTTGGGGTTGGATTTCTACACTGATATTTCAAATATTACAATCAGTATTTGGTTAAACTAATTGATTAAACAGGATATAACCTTGCAATTATCCAATTCAATTACACCAGCCCCTTGTTATATGCGAGGGATATGTTCCACATAGTCAACACATAGTATGAAAATGAATTGAGTGAATAAATTTTCAAAAATTATGAGACTTTCGAAACACCCCGTAGGTTCACCGTACAGCTGTGGAATGACATTGAAGACACATGTAACAACAGTTTGGTGTATACTATTAAAGTATATATATATTATTATGAAAATTATTAAGAACCAAACTCACATAACACAATTTCCAACACAGACTTTGGCTTATCGTGCTCCAGCAACATCTCAGCGAGGTTTGGATGACCAGTGAGAAAAATGAGTATTGAAAGATGAATCGATAAACCCAGGTCAGAAAAATTCTGTACATAAAAAGGTCAAATCTTATTTCACTAGGTCTGGAAATAGTAATATTTGAAAGTTTAACTGACAATTTGTATCAGATATTACATACATCACTGATCAAATCTTGAAACAATTTTTCAATCACTGGATGGAACGCAGCATCAAAGTTTGCTATATCATCCTCCACAACATGATGAGCAACTTCATACAAGCAACGTCGAACCGGATTAGTGCCTGAGAATGAATAAAAAAAAGTGAAAGTATTCAATATTTACCTAGATGAAATGAGGATAAGAGAAAAATAAAAATTATTATGAGGGACATGCTAAATCATGAAATACGATATATCTAACATGACATGAGATTATTACTCACCGTGAATGCGCCTCAAATCGTATCATTGGTGGTTAAATAACCCAAAAGCAAGGACTTACTGTCAGCACAATCTGTTGAAGTTAGCAAATCATAAAGTTGTTGATGAATCGATAAACTGCTTCCAGAATGGCCGACCGAATACAATTCAGGACTAATGAGCACGGTGGACAAATTTTGTATAATGAGGCGTCGACATTTCAGTACCACCGCCAGAAGATGGGGTGCGACAGAATTCTCCTGGAAGCAAATGATCATTTCATTGGTTAGAATATCTCAACGTATTTGAAAGATGTCTGCAATTGTTTTACCTCTTGTAACAACCGATTGTACGACCGCAACAAATACGACAGGGGTAGTTCTTCCGAAGCTTCCTGCTCAGCCAAATGATTGATACCAGGCGTAGCGTTTGGATGAACCAACAGCTTTCTGGGGCTCGAGAGCAACACACGTTCAAATAATATCTTGAAAATATGAAAAGGATCTGTGTGCTATTATTTTTAAGAAAAATATATAGAGCTATTGACTCTAATATTCTCGTTTTTTATGTTCAAAGTATACCTGCTCAATTGCTTCATGCAAAGGATCATCTCCATCATTCTCCATTTGCACCAACACATCAGGACGATTACGACGCTTTTCAGCATGATCTAGTATACCAATAACATGCATATATATTCTCGCAAAATACACTTCAGCTTTCTAAGCCATTAGGTGACAGTCGTTCATTATTTTATACCATAGCATATACTATAAATTCACTCCGGAATGCTCAAGGTTTCGCTGATGCAAACATTTTTTGGTACTAGCTTAATAGTGCTGGAAAGCACTGAAGAACAATTATATTCTCACCATTACCAACTGTTATCAAGAATATCCTTTCCACTAAATCATCTTGTTCAACACTGGATGCATTAGAAGTCAGTCCTTCCCGGCTTAGTCGAATTTTCTTCTCCTGAATGGTATGTGTCGATATTAATGACAAATTTATATTAAGTGTAAATTATATTAAATTAGGTACATCCAACCCAATTAACCTCTAATTCTCAAATCCTGCGATTCTATAAACATACGTGGTTTGTACCTACAAACTGAACTCGAAAATTATGGCCTTGCCTACCCAACCCCAGTAATGCCAATGTACGCTGCAGTAGGGTGATTTACCCAACCCGATATACCAGCTCGTTTGGGGTTGGGTTTAGAGGTTGGTGATAGTATATCACATATTTTCACCGATACGAGTCATATCATAACATAAATAGATAGTGGGATAAGTGATAAAACACGTATATTCGATTCTGCGTGTGCAAGTCGTCTCGGTCACGTATAAACAGAAATTACCAAAATGACACTCACAACATTTTCTTCAACTTGCTCTGGCAGCTTCATTTCGCTTTCCAGTGAAATATCCCGTATTTTCTCCGTCTGCTGGGAATATTCGACGGCATGTTCGGGCGTAGGAAACAGATTAACAAAGGGATTATTTTCTAAGGACATTTTAGTAATTTCCACAGACAGACAAATTAATTAACAAGATGTTCCAGATGACTGAACTCAAGCGTGTCGAGAGCTGACGTTGAAAATCGGAAATGTTCGGTGGGGGATTTCCCTTTCTTTCAAATATTAACCATAGTGACAACACTGTATTTTGCTCAAACGTCAGTTTAAATGTTGATTCTGTCAAACGTTCGTTAGGTTGAGTCTGCACTTTACAGGAAAACGAAAAATGTTTTCCCGTAAATTGAAAGTACCTCCAGTTGCAGAGAAAAAGCTTGATGACTTCTATCTTCCAGAACGCGCAAAGAATACAAGACAACTGAAGTGCGCTGTGATCGGTGGTGGGGCAAGAGGACAAGCTTATTCCAGATATGCAGCTGATTTTCCGCATTTGGTATGAATTCTCTGGAAAACCCTAGCTTAAACCTCAACGAACAACATGGAATTATGTCTGCATTTATTATTAGTTCTATGTATTCTCTTATACCGTACATATTTTTGGTTTAGCTGAAGGTGGTTGCTATTGCTGATCCAAGAGAGTATGTTCGGGGATTATTTGCTCGAAAATATGGCGTACCTCAAGAAATGCAATTTTCAGACTGGAGAGATGTTGCAAATCAAGAAAAGTTGGCCGATTTCGTCTTGATTTGCACTCCTGATAAACTGCACAAAGATCCTGCCATTGCATTTGCTAATAAGGACTATAATATATTGCTGGAAAAGCCTATGGCTGTGAGTGCTTTCTGAGGCCATCAGTTTTATTATTGATATTATATTTATATGAAACAGTCACAATCTCTTCTTCAACTACTATCCTTACTATGTTAGCTGTGAAGATAATTTTGACCAGTTTGCTGTTATCACTATGTCAAGCATGTATACACACACACACACTATTGAATGTCCTGCATCCTGTACAACATAGTCTTTTTTACCCAAGAGCATACCATCAATATTTTTTATTGATCTATTTTGATGTTCTGACATAGCATTATGTATATTGATAACTGCTTACCAAACAGACCACCAAAGAAGACTGCATTGCCATTGCCAAGGCTTGTGAGGAAAATAATGTAATGCTTGCAGTTTGCCACGTCTTGAGATATTATCCTCCGAATCGTAAAATCAAGGCACTCATAGATTCGGGTGCCATAGGAGATCTTGTCAACATCCAACATATAGAACCGGTATCATTATCAACACATATACAAGTGTGTGGAAAAAATATCATATTCTGCTTTTGTTTCTAGATTGGATTCTGGCACTTCGCTCATTCTTATGTGCGTGGCAATTGGCACAACACGGATCAAAGCAGTTTTTCTTTGATGGGTAAATCGTGCCATGATGTAGATCTGATTAATTACTGGATGAAGAATGAACTGGACACCGAGCCAGAAGGAAAAAACTTGAACCAGTGCGAGGCTGTATCCTCATTTGGATCTCTAAAGCATTTTCGTAGAGAAAACAAGGTATGGCCATATGTTTATAGTTATTCAAGCATATATATATATATATCACTGTAGAAGTTGACAACAGAAGATGAAATCTCTTTAATCAGCCTGAAGGAGGGGGCACAAGGTGTTTGGACTGCCAGATAGAAGAATCATGTCCTTACTCAGCTGTGAAAATATACATTAATCCATCCAAGATATCCTGGCAATTCCCAGCCAGGATTGTCTCTGATGTGGAAGATATCGGCGTGTTGACTGAAAAACTAAGGACAGGTCCATATGGAAAATGTGTCTATGAATGTGATAATGATGTCTGTGACAATCAGGTTTGTCTACTTAACAACCTCTTACCAATTTGCAATAAATTACAGAATAACATATAATGAATCCATACCAACGCAGAAATTGAATTTGTGCTATTCCATTCGTAAAAGGTGGTCAACTTTCAGTTTTCTGGTGGAAGGACAGCTTCATTTACTATGGTTGCCTTTACGGAAAGCGTTTGTGCACGCAAAACTAAAGTTTTCGGGACAAAGGTAATGAAAATTATGAAATTGAACATGGATTCTACTTAGGTAACACTACGATTGTTTTACAGGGAGAGATAACATACAACGGCAGCATGGTTGTCCAACATTATGATTTTTTATCAAGAAGCACAGAGAACTATAACTGCGATAGTCCCATGCTTGAATTTACTAGCGTACGGGGTCATCACGGAGCGGATTTTTTCTTAGTGGATTCTTTTGTAAAGGCGGTTATGGTACGTTATCTGTAACGGCAAGTTTACAAGTTGAAATAAATACTGTTGGCCAATATTTTTGTCTGGGGTTGAGGTTCCTGGAAATTTTTGTGCAATGTGTAGTGCCACTCATCACTGTGATCCTAATCTTAAATATTTGTTTGATTTTCAGTTCAATGATCCCAGCTACATTCAGAGCGGGCCAAAAGAAACCTTGATGAGCCACCTTCTTGTTTTTGCTGCTGAGGATTCGAGACTTACAGGGAAAACTATCACTATGAATTCGGACTGTTCCTGGAATTGATGCTTTTTTAGGGGACACAGAGTGAATGTACAATTTCAATCAGGATAATTTTTCTGTATTCATTTTCTATTGCACTAATTCATGAACCAACATTCCCTGAAAAATTGGGTCGATTGATTCAGGTTAACCTCTGAAAATATATTTCGAAACTCGAATACTCATTCCGTTTATACATCAGTTACCCTACAGCGATCCTTTCTAACTTCATGAACCGGCGGCTAGGGTACCTAGGTTGTACTTTGATAATTTCCGTCATTTCCTCAACATTTATTCTAAATTAATAAAAGATTATGCAGTATGGATGTCTTAAAGCAACTCTTCGATCACAATCAAGTACTCACTAAACAATACAAAACCTTTATAAAGCACCAAGAAAAGGCTATGTCTAAAAATGAGCAAAGACTCGGTAGTATGCTGCATTGCGCTAATTACTTGAACGTTAATATCATTCCAGGCTCTCACGAGATTGTTGAGAAGCATTTAACGCAACTGCAGGCAAGAGGTAAGTCAACGCTTAAGAGAATCACCAGGGTTCGTTTACATGACCTTTTTACCTGATCTCATAATCCTAACGCGAACCGAACCATTTTTAGGTCCGGTATGTCTGCAAATGTGTAATAGGGTGCTTGAAATGGAAAATAAATGTGAAGGAAAGGTCCTGACTTAATTTATTTTCAATCACAAGGTTTTTATGAGTGTTACTTTTAAGCAAATAGATATTTTAACTTAATTGAATATCATTCAGGTTGCATATCAAGGAAAAACTCCTGGTGACCAGAACAATGAATCCTATCAATCTATTCAACAGCTCATGTCTTCTATCAATGATGAATTTGACAGTGAAGTGAAACAACTACAGGATATGTACGAACAGATGAGAAAAAGTGTGGTGCCGCTGAATGTTGTTTAAATTGTTTAAGAGATTTACAGTATTTTTTTTATATCAGTGTTAACTGTAATATGTGCAATGAAGTTCAATCTTTATATAGCCAATCAAATTATTTTTGAAAACTTGTGATTCAAAAATTTATGTATTTTTGTACGAATAAAAAATGCCGCAACTGTATTCCTATATATTGGTAAATAGGATTGATTA